>VXAY01006792.1:490595-661294 GCA_013399855.1 Oxyruncus cristatus | reverse complement strand
TTCTATTTCATTCTCTCCTCTCCTCTCCTCTCCTCTCCTCTCCTCTTCTCCTTTTCTCTTCTCCTGATCTGGTCCCTGCATCAGTTAGGTGCATGGAGCACACTGTCAGAGCACATCACTGCTTGCAGTCTCTGGTAATGCACCAGAGATGTTTTTACAGACATGTTTTTACCACTTAAAAGTATGGTCTTACACTATGCAGGCAAAAATGTTCAGCAAAGACTAGTTTTTACTGCAAATTCACAATGTTTTTTCCCTATGTTTTCTCTGGATATTTTGATTTTAATTGGTTCAATAACTTATTTAATTATTTATTGGAAATTATTTTAGCCACCTTTTTTTGAAATTTCTTTTTCTGAAAGAAAATCCAAGGCAAAAAAATAATGGTTAATTTCTTTATTCTTTCTTCATTTGTACAAACTCCAATGGAAATCAATAAGTTTGAATCTCTTCTTACACCAATATTCCACTGATGTATTTTTAATGGACTTCATTGGAGTTATTCCTGATTTACATAGCCATATTCAACAGAAAGATATGGTGAATTTGCCTTGGAGGCAACCCAGCAAACCCCACAAAATTTGACTAGTTGCTGCTATAATCAGGAGATAAGGATTTAAAAAGTTTTTTAAAAAAGGTTTATTTTAACCCACTACAATATTTAGGCAATCTGGGCCCAAAATACAGGTAAATCAGTGGACTTCCAAAACCACACTTAATTTTAAAGTAAGAGTACAATGGAAGAATGTATTTAAACATCGTGTTATTCTTCTAATATCTTGAAGCAGTTTACTGAGGTGAAACTATATATTCCTATTAAAAAGTTCAAAACTGTATGGCAGGTTTTGCATTCTGCAGGTAACGTGTCACCATAGTTTCTGATCAACATCTATTGGCCACAGCAGTACAGGTATTCATGAATGTCTTCCCTGAGTGGTGAGGTCTTTTTAATTGTGCTGATTTAATTAGAGAGAAGGAGAAAGAGTTTAAAATCACCTTGCTACTTTTACTGCAAAGCCAAGATGCAAATGTGGACTTGCTAGATGCTTTAATAGCTGCTAGAAGAGAAGGTTTAAGAGTGCTGGCATCACAAAAATGCCTTTTTTTTTTTTTTTTTCTGTCAGATAGGCGGTTCCAGGTATATTGACATGCCCATATTCTTGCAAAAAGCTACTTTTCAAAGTGAAGCTTCCAGTAGCAGGAAACATTTAGTCTTCTTTTTCTAATTTTTTTTTGCTGACTAACTTTTTAAAGTGAATTTCTTGAAGGACCCCCTAAGTCTTACTTTTAGATACGATAGGGACACTTAAGTGTCTGTTAAGGCCTATCTACACATTAACATTGTGCAAACAGATAAACCAGTATACACCCAATTTTGCATGCAGTTGTAATGCTGCCAGCTCAGTTTTACAAGAAACTAGCTGAAGTTGGCAAATTTAGATTAGTATAAATTTGCTTGTTCTGTAGCATGGACTTTGCCAACTAGAAAACAAAACTAACGTTTCCCAGAATTGATGCCACTGTAACAAACCTTTGCACGGAGCAGACATCTAGCCCACTGAAAATGGTTTTTGAAAATGTTCCTCAGGAGCAGGTTTTGGGTGCCTGATGTTACACACGGGATGTACAGGTGGGATTCCCAGAGGTGCTTTAGCACATATCCAGTAGTGGCTCACTAAGTGAAAAGTGTTCACAAAAAAAAAGATAAAAAAAAAAAAAGAGATCTGAACAACTCGCTCTGTCACAGTGGATAAAGATGCTCAGTTTTCCCCTGGAATGTGCCCATCATGCTCTGAGCTAGCCACGGTGCATATGAGGGAGCTGAGGTGAGAAAAACACCCAGCTGCCAGCAGCAGTGACATTGGAACAAAGCTGCATTGTAATGGCTAGGAAGGGTGGCTTCTTATCTTTCACAGACTACATTCCTGGTTCAAACAAGGAGGAACACACATTGAAATTAAGGTTCCTGCCAGTCCTCCTCTCTGCCTTCCCTAACTGGTTTATCCCCTTCTCTCTTCTACCTGCTTACAGGGACAGAGAAGGTAAGATCCATCAAAACCAAACCCTGGAAACAAAACTGCAAGTAACTTTTGATCAAGGAAACTTAAAATTTCATAGCAACATGCAAAGGAGTATGCAAAAGAAAAATTCAAAGGACAAGCAAGGGAAGAGAGATAAAAAACCTTTATGTATTTACTGAAACAACACATAGAGAAGCAGGGGTGCAAATGGATACACTGGCATACAATGGGAAACCCTACAGTTTTGGGCTCTGTAGCCCTGATCACAAACATAACACCTGGGCAAAATGGTCTGGTTCTATTATTTTTCTGTGGCTGTGTGGTACCGGGACTGTATTCTCCAGGGCAGAGCTGGACCTGTAGGGATGTTTTCCCCAACACACCCCCGAGCACGGGCCAACACTCTGGCTCTGCAACACAGATATTCCCCTGGGAGTGTGGCAGACACCACCGTGCCACGGGGGTTTGGAAGAGGATGGATGGCAGCTGGGTGGTTTTGAGATCTGAGCAACAGTCTTTGCAAGTGCTCAGGTCCCACAGCACTTTGCAAGTTGTCCCTGCACTGGGAGTAGATGCTTGAACTGTGAGGAAAACTACACCACCTCAGGGGAACAGTTATAAGGAATTTAAAAAGCCACAAAAGCTCAGCCGAGACTAGTGTCAGTGCTGGGCTTTGTACAAACTGAGTAACTAGTGATGATCAGTTTATTAAGCTTTTGGGGTTGTAACAATTATTTCATTGGGGACACACTTCAACATCTCTTGAAAACTCGTATTTATTTTAATATAAAAATATTAATTTACATACTTCCTGTTATGTTCTCCTACTTAAGATGTAGGCCTGGCTGTTCACAAGAATTCACAAGGAAAGGTCTGTGTGGACAAGAAATAGGCCCAGGGATCACATGTTTCATGGTGGAATACAGTCTGAAAAGAAAAACCCTTCCAACTTCAAATATTATTGTTTTCCTAAATTAACTCTGGGAGATTTTAATCTAGATCTTGGGTCTCTGCCAGGGAACACACACCGCTCCCCATATCCCTGAGAACATTGCGGAGGCCTGTACAGTCAGCTGGCATAATAATGAAATAGCAGGCAGTTAACTCTCTCTCTTCTCCATAAAGTCATCTTCTCTAATGCTGTTCTTCCTTTAACTCATTGGAGTTCCCAGTTAGCACCCTGTGTGGGGGGACACAAATCCTTTGTCATCTTTTGACGGGTTTTCAGGGAGGTCACAGGACTATTTAGTAAAACTAAAAGGAGGACTTAATACATCAGATTACTTCCTGAAGTTCAAAGGGATAACTCTTCAATAATACTGATTAATAGGTCAGGCTGGATCAGGGAAGGGTAGTTAGGAAGCCTTGAGATGGTGCCTGAGAGGGAGTCTCGCTGAGGAGGGAGGCAGGGATTTATGGTGACTGGAAAGCTCTGAGAGCACATTGTTTGGGCCTGAATTCAAGGGGCCACAGTGAAAGCAGGCTGATCAAATACAAAGAAAGTGGTGTGCAAACAGGACCCTCTTCAGGGTATACCCTTGCACTGCATAAAGTGCATCCTTGAGCAAGCTTTTTGTCCTACCTAATTAAAGCAAATGGTGATGCTGCTCGTTGCTTATAGATCACTGTTTTCAATCCTTGTCAGGGAAATTTCTCCTGATGAACCCCATGGGATGGGATATAACCTGAAAAGAGGAGGGAAGGTGGAGCATGGAGCTTTGCCAGTGCACAGAGAAGCTGCGTCTGGGTTCGTTTCCAATGAATCAGCGCAGCCATCTGGGGAAAGGGGGAGGAATTCCCTCACTTCTTAATCAACATATCTGCGTTTTAACAGGGAAATATTTTTCAGTAAGATGTGCTGTGCATATCTGGCACTTGGCCTCTTGTTACTGCCAGCTGTCACTCTGATAACGTGTTATAAATGATGGCACACCAAGCAGACAGGGCTGCAAGCCCATGTGATTGTATTGCATTATCAAAGTGACAACCAGAAAGAACAAGAGCTCTGGCTGCTGAATTGGTCCATAAGTTGTTGATATTACTATTTATATACAAATATGGAGCTTAAACATTTTTAATATTTTCCCAGCAAGAGTCAGGACATTGTTAGGACTTCAGTGTGAAGATAGCTGGGGTAAGGCACAAAGTAAAACTTGTTTAAAATTCTGTTTTCATAGACTGAAGCAGGCAAAACAATAATTGTTGATGAAATTAATTCAAGTGTACACTTCTAACTTCCCATCTGTAAGCACAGGAATCTTAAGTGACTTAAACTGGCATCATTCCCTCAATAAATCCATGGCTACATTATCAGATGCCATGGAGATACCTTCACTGATCTACACATCTGATGAAGCCATGGATGTCAGGCATTGCATGGAGATCCAGCAGAAGCAATCCAGATATATCCAGAGGTATCCAAGGGTGGAACAAGCTGGTAAAACCTACTGCAGAATCTGAGCTGGGGCCCTTGGGTCAGTACTGCTGTGAGGAAAGTCTTTCTGCCAATATCCGGGAGATATTGTCACCTTCCAGTGACATAGTCAGGTCTGTGACTCTGCTCTTTAACAACGGTTTGGTGGCCCAGAAGAAAGTTCTTTGTATGTCTGGATGGGGAGGGGGGCTTCCTTGAGCATGAAGTGACACAGCATGAGAGAAGACTCAACTCAGTCCTACAACTCAATTCCTCAACTTTGGAAACCTCTTCTGGGACTTCTCTTTCCCAGAAAGCCCAAGCGAGACTCCAGAAGTTAAAAGGAGTTTGACATAATTGCATGCTCTCTAGTTCTTGTTTTCATCTACATTTGGACAATACAGTAAAAAAATGCTAAAGGAAAGGCTGTTCTTAGGATTTATACGTGTGGTCTGTGATGATCTTTTACGGAATATAAACTTTTCTGTTCTTCTGTACAAAGTCTAAATGTTGTTACCTTGAACTTGGCAGCTTTTTCTATTTCTGAGAGGTTTCACAAGATAATAGTCAGACTATAGTCATAGTTTCTTCTCGGAGGTATCTACAAGCACCAAAAATATGTGGCTTACACACAGAGCACAGTAACTCCTTCCACACCAAGCATTACTGGGTAAAGTTCAAAAGCCTCAGAGACAAAGTCAGAGGTCTTTGGTGTGTTGGTCCATAACTCCTATGATATGTACAGAGTTTGCCCCTTTTGAGAGTTATCAGAAGGGGACAGGTAACAAACAAAAAATGTAGGAGGGAGCAGTGCTCTAATGCCACCCAGAAGTGGACCAATGGACTGTTGAAGTCTCTTATGGGAATGACCAGATCCTATTACAGAACTAAACCTTCTAAAGGCTGCAATGGGAAAAAAAAAAAAAAAGAGAGAAAAATTAGCCTTGCACTTGCAGCAGATTAATATCATGAATCTATTCAACACAACCTTTCCATGGAATTTCTACAAGTTGAAATGGCAAATATTCATGAATTAAAACCACTCTTGTCATTAGAGGTAATCACTCTAAAGACAGCTGGAAACAATGTTTCAAAACAAATTAATAATAAGGTTATTAAATGTTGTAAATATGTCAAGAGATATAGACATGTCATTTCATGTAATTATACCAAAAGGGACATTTCTACCGTGCAAAAGCTAAGTAAATGGTTACATATCAGTAAGAAAATGTCACAGAAGTAAAGTGATTCAGGGAAGAAATACTCCCTGCTCTGTATCTCTACATGGTAGTGTTGCTATCAGGCAGTACCCTCATATTTTACTAGCCACTGGATTCATACTGGATAAAGTACTTTGCTCTTATGGACTTGCATAGGAATGCAGTGCATTCATTGAATTCAAATGCATTTAGAAATCTTTGGGGTCAGAAGGGAAGGCGATGACTATCTTGTGTTATTTGGGAACCACAAAAATGTATCTAGTTATTTTCAGAGTGAGAAGAGTGATGTTTTCCTGTATGGTGTATGTGAACTCTGCTTAGACCACAGTCAAAGAGAGGAGATCGGATGGAGGGAGAGTTGGTGCTGACTCATGGTAGAGCCGTAAGAAAAAGCAGTGGTGGGCTGTGGTTAGCACTGATAGAAGTGTAGCCAGAAGATTCCAGAAATTTTTATGTCTAACTGTCACTGACGTTCTTTAGAAATCTTGCGTTTGTTTTAGAGCATCATGATGGGCCAACTTCACCGGGTGTGAAAAGCTTCATTGGTTCCAGGGGACTTTCTGATGGAGCAATGTGCAAACAACCTCATGGCTCAGCAGAAATAAGGGCAGTGTCTTTGACATGGAGTCAACACACACCAGTTAATTTTTGGCTGGGGTGGGTGGGTTAAACCAGGAGGTTGTGTCTAAGTCTGGGCTTGAAGCAGACCTCTCTGAGACTTCAGGTCCAAAAGGTCTATTTGTTTCAGGGTCTTGGTAGCTGCTCCAGCTACTCTAGAAAGGTATGAGTGAGTAAGGAACCACTATTTAAGTTCCCTTCCTCTAAGCTGAACCTTCCCACCTGCTCATATATCAGCTATACATATATAGATAGAGGTAAAATAATAAAATATGGGCTATGCATATGCATCCCCAGTAAGAAAATTGTCTAACTTTCTCCTGATGCCTGCACCTCTACCTTTCTGGTGAGAAAAACTCATGACAAAGCTGATACTCTGAGTTGGTAAAACACTATTTGGCAGTTACTTTTAACAGAATCATTTAATGTAGGTGCTTTTTGCCCTGCCTCCCACCTTCTCTTTAAGACCAGAAGACCCTGCAGCTGTTTTCTCCATGTCTGGAGCTGCCCTTCCTGCACAGCCCCTCATGGCAGCGTCTGGGTCCATCTTTGGCAGTGATGTCATCGTTCCCATTTCCAGCAGTTAATGAAACACCCACACTGTAGAGGTTAATTGGCTGCTACAACTCTTCCAGCTAAAGCAGGACAGATGCAGGTTAGTAGTGTGGGTTGTTAGGGACTCCTCTCCCTCTGCCCTTGTCCTTCCCACCCCAACGTCCTCTCTTCTCTTGGAGCCATTTGTCATCTACTCGGAAGTATTATGATTAGTTTCTAACCTTAAAGCTGGAGAAACTCTGTTGGAAAGAGCGAAAACAGAAGAAAACCGCTCAGGGGGAGCTGGCAGAGGATCCTGTCTTCTAGCAGGTTTTTACACGATCTTGAACAAGTCTTTGATCGTGACTGAGAGCTTTGGTTACTGCTGTAGCACAAGTGATAACAATATGCATTAACTGGCTTATGCTGGAACCATGCATGTGTTTCTGTGCTGGAAACAGAGGGAAATTAGATGTTTAGTAAGTATCCCTGGAAGCTTTTGTCAAGATATTTTTTCTCTAGCCAACCTACTCCTCAAAGCAAAGTGACAAATATGTACCTGTATATAAATATAGTATGATTAAAACAAGCTGTATATTTTTCACCCTTACAGTACCCAAGATATGTATCAGGGCCTATGAATAAAACTACTAAGCTTTGTTCAGAGTGATCCTGCACCCTAAAATCCATGTTAAGGTTTGGTTTCATTGCTGTAATATATTGACATTTCTGCTATTCCCAGTTCTTGCTGAGAGGTGGTTTTGTGGTGTTTTTTTTTTTAAACTTAATATTCAGGAAGTCCAGACTCAGCACTTACTGAACTTAAAAATCCGAAGTTCAGTCAGCATGGACTTTGCATCCAGCAAACGCTTCTACTACAATGCCAAGATAACTGTTCTTAATTCACCCAACAAAGCAGTCTTTCATTCATTCCATCAGGCATTTTCTTCCTGGATCATTTCACTATAACACACACGCATCCCTTCCCTTCTGGTCATCAGAGCTGACAAAATGGCTCTGAGGGCGGTGATCAGAGGACACAGAAAGAGGTGCAAAGTGCTCCATTATGTTTTGATGACACATTTAGTTACAAAGTGTACATCATTTACAGGTCACCTTGTTCTGACCATCATTACACAGGCTGTTCAATTCCTGACGCAGACGTGCATCAGCGTTACCCAGCGAGGTAAGAACCTGTAAACCCCACTTGTTTTTACAAAATGCTAAATACCGTCTCTGGGAAAGGATGGATTAAAAAAAAAAAAAAAAAAAAAAAAAGCTCCATATAATGGTGTTTAAAATGGGAATCTGAACGAGGATAAAAAATCCATCTGATACATAATCATCGTCAACAACAACAAAAGCTACGGGTTAGGAAATAACGACATATCAGTAAAAATAAATGCACCTTCCTTCAGTGCTGTATCTAAGCACCATGTCCTTCACCCTCTTCACTCTCACACTCAAAGGCATGGCCTGAACAGTGACTCCTATGCGTTTGTGTCCTTAGATCAGCATATCTGACTCTCAAACACACCACTATCCTGGAATTTACTCTGCCTTAGCCTGACCAGATTTTGCATTAGACTGTAAATTGGAGTCAGTTGAGGAAGATGTCTAAACAATTCACCTCAAGTGAGCTTGCAGAACAACTGCAAGCAGCTGAGCCCTTCTCCCTGCCTAATCCCTCCTCCGCCAGGAACAGGCAAGCCCACACCTTGTGTGGCTCAGCAGCACTGCCTTGTGCTGTGCAGACAAGCCAGCTCTGTGCAAGCAGCTCCAGAAGGGGCCGGGAAACAGCACGAGGAGTTTGTGCTCCTTGCTGCATTTGTAGTCTCCAGCCCCTGTTTCAGCCTCTGGGAGTACCTTCTCATGCTGTAGCAGCTTTGGGTTTCCACCTTTCTTCTATGGCCCTTACAGCCATATTTATTATGAAATACATAAATCCACTTTCTGACCTCTGGGACAAGACTTAAGTACCAAATAAAGTGGGAGCGTGTAAAGCTATTACTCACGAGATTTCTTTGTAATACAGGAGGCACCATTCCTAGTGGCTGGCATGAAATCAAAAGTAGAGTCAAACCAATAATACTTGAGACAATTCCCATATTTTTTGGGAACTGGTGTCTAGCTGGGAGGAGCTTGTATGGCCAGAGGCAAAGTCAAAGCTATTAACCTCTGTCTGTTACTCAGGGAACATCCTCTCCTGAAGGTGTTATCACAATGTTATAATATAAAAGATGGAAAAAACCCATATCATTATATAGTGGCCTTTATTTTTCACGAGCAATGCATTGACAATTAGTATATTCATGACACTTTTAGAGGATTAATGCCCAAGATATAGCCAACCCAGAGGCAAAATTATTGCTTCAGATTTAATTTGTTCCACAGTAATTTCCCATGGAGGAAGTATAATGATGCCACAGACGCAGGCCAGAATATATCGAGGAATGGTTTGCAGAAACACTAAAAAGTTTTAGGTTCTTTGGACAGCAACATTATTAAGTCTGTGTGATCACATCAGTGTGTCTCTTCAGCAGCTGCAAGCATGACAAGCTCTGCCTTCTTCCCACCATTCACCCATGTGACTGCTCTTGGATGGATGGTGTGCAACCACTATTAACAAGTGTGCAACTTGTTCATAGACAGTCCTTCTGATTTGCTGCCCTTCGGGACTTTCCCTTGGCTTATGCCTTCTCATCCAGATTTAATACACAGGCTCCCTCTAATAAACAAATACATAGACTTGAGATAAATTGTTAGGCCTTTGATTTAGGTTGTTTGTAACTTTTCCTTCTAGAAATCTAGTTTTGGACAACCAGGTCTGAAAATATTAGCCTTAGCTATAACCTACATCTCCAATGGCCCAATTTTTTACACGAAGGTGATTTTTTTTTTTCCTCCAGAAAGTACACAGGTGTCACGAGGAAAGAATTTTGACCCCTAAAAAGTCTTTCTATCTCTGAAAACTATTCCACTGGAAGTTTCCTGACAAGATATTTCTAAAGGTTAATAAAGAATGGAAGACATGTTTCACCACCACTACATGGACAGAGACAAGCTACTTAAATTCCCCTAGTTTTCTAGTTTATGTCACAGTGCATACTCTTTGATGCATAAAACTCTTAATAACTTGTCTGATAACAAGGGAACAGTGTTTTCATTTTTATTGGGTACATCAATTTTTTCCATGACCTCCAGATTACCAACCACAAACCTAATCTGACTTTTTTTTTTCCCTGCTGTCTGGTGAAAGTAAATTGTTGCAGTTATTAATCAACCAGTTTGCTGCCCGTGGTGAGAGACTGCAAACAGAAAGTAATAAGGGAAATACTGAAGCCTGTTAGTTCCAACTGAACTTTGAATCCCTACAATACCCGGGGCGATGGCTGTGGACCCCGTGGATCATGCAAGGGATGGTGCTGCATGAAATACAGGTTAAGGCTCTATGCAGAAAATATTTGCTCTGTGAGGCAGGGTGTCAGGCCAGGTGACTGTAACAGCTTTTCCTGGCCTCAAAGGCTGTGACCACAAGGGAATAAAGCAGGGGTATGGTGCCTGTTGCCTTGTGCGTGGCACAGCACTGGCAGGTGATGGAGAAGGAACAAGGAATTCAGGATAATTTTTCACTCCCTGGCTTGTGGAGCTTCCAGTTCCCCAGCCACTGTGTATGATTTATTAGATTTAAAGCACCCAGGCTTTCTCCTCCACCAGCTGCAGCTGCTCCTCTCCCTGCACTGACTCACCCGTGCCGGGGATCCCTCGAGTGCCTGAGTCACCCGCTACGCAGCTCCTTCACATGGGAACAGAGGCTTAGCAGGGGGACTTCAGCTCCAGACAGGGTCTGCTTTGGGGTTTCCTCAGATTCAGACATGCACTTGGGCAGGACACAGCCCTCAGTATCTGGGAGGGTCGTGGGGAATCTCACTGTGCCTTGCAGCCTGCAGTTATGGATGCCATGGGGCAACATCCACTGCAGCAGAAGCAAGTTGTGGTCCCCCATGCAATATTGATTGGGAGGAGACCTTGGTGCCTCAGCAAAGGGCTCTGCTGTTCAGCTTGCTCATGGCATGGCCAGAGGAATTGCCTGTTTGGCATTTGGTATGAGGGGGCCACCAAACAGTGGCCCCAGCGGGAAAGGACGGATACTGGGTCTGCGTGCTGGGGAATGAATGGATGCCAGGGCACCACCTCCTTGGCTAAAACTGGGTGTCTGCTGCTCCCCTCTGATGTGGTTTGTACTTTACCAGAAATGCTGCAGCTGCTGGGCCTAAAGCAGTTGTTTGGGAAAGAAGGAAATTTAACCCAGACTATGCAGATTTGCAATAGCTTCTCTCTGTTTTTGCCTGTTCCTAAGCATTGTTGAGCACCTCGGGTCCATTCTTGGTGGTTCAGAGAGGCATGCAGGAATCTCCTGCATTTTGGGTGAATAACTTGGGCTCCAGGGCAGGGGCATCTACATGCCATTCCAACACACCATACTGATGGCAGTAGGCAAACCACCTCATGCTTATTTACGAAAATTCCATCTGTGTTTTGATGGTGGTCACTATGCAGGTGTTTTGCTGATACTTGGCATCAGGCTTCCCAGTTTGGATACACCTGCAAAGGAGGTCTAGGTGTTTGGAAAGATAGAATGAAGAGACAATCTGGGACATGTTACGTAAATAGTAACAACTGGAAAGGAAAAGATCTTAAGTCACTAAATTCAATATTATAGTAATATAATCTGATTTGGGTTAAAATCTAAGGACTAGAAATATTAAAGTTCCCCTCAGGACCTGGATCGCTGATAGTGAGGTGATGAGCACTCAGGAAAAAAGTGAAACAGAGGAGGAACACTAGGTAAGAATAGTGATGAGCTTTATGAATAGCAATAAACCACATGTAGACCCACGATGATTCAGGCATGTTCCCTGAATTCACATGCCTCGTCTGGGAAATGTTACTCCTCTCTCCAGCTCAAGCATCTGACTGAAGCACGAGTAAACTGTACATTTGCTTGGAAGAAAAATGTGGTTCTTGCACAAAGGCCGGAGTATGGTGCTGTGAACGATCACGCAATGGGGGGAGACTCTGCCTGCCCACACCACTTTTGCCGAGAGATCACAGGTTCATAGTAACAGCCAATGCCTTTGCAATTTCCCCCGAGCTTAGCGAGGCAAAGCTAGAACCGCATTAAAAATTAATGGAAAGAGCAGTCGTAACTTGTAGGCAAACACAATGAATGAGCAATAACGGGCTGGCCAAGTCTTTGAGGACATAAATCTTTCCATCTGAGGCAGCCGAAGGACTTTGTAACCGTATGATTAGTGCTCGCGTTTTGGTTGGATTGGAATGCAGCTAAGGATGTTGTGGGTTCATGTCCATTTGCTTCAGGTGGTAAAAACCAGAAGGAGCAGGATCCTATGCAGCTCAGGAGCTGCTCTAAAACCATGGACAAAACAACTACCAGGGCTCCTATGCCAGAAAGGAGAAACAAAGATGGACATGGCTTATGTTTGCAACTCAGGATTAAAGTGGAATGGCACTTTTAAATATTTTTGATGCAAGATTCCCCAATTCTCATGCTCTCACACACATACACAATTGGTTTGTCATGGATATTGCTACAACTTCAACAGCAGCTGAAGCTGTCCCACCAGCCAGCTCAGGTCCAGCCCAGCTGTGATCCACATGGGAGGTCAGAGGGTGAGGAAAGCAGAACTGGTTTAAATCCAGTTTGCTTGCCATGGCCTCAGGACAACTCTGAACAACAGCAGCAGTCATGCTGATAAGATCATTGCTAAGACCTGAAGTGGTGTATGAGAAAACAGTGAAGGTTGTTCTCCAAGGAGAATTGTAGCAGTTCTTCCCTTTCTCCTTTAATGACAAAGTGTTTGGTGTATGACTTATTATAATGGCCAAAGATGAATTACAGAGAGTTTTCTTACCCTTCCAAGACACACACTGAGTTTGTTTCATTTTTATAGTCCTTAAAGATCTGGAAAACTCTCTACATAAACATGGACAGAATCAGGCTGTTTACTCAGCAGTGTTCCCGGGACTGTATTTTTTAATGAGGTGAATTATTGTCTACTATCAATAGTGACTTCTAATCAGCTGAAAGAAGGCTGCAAATGTTCAGAAAGTACATAAACTTATAAAATTAATATTCTGATCAATAGTGGCTGGCTGATATTTGACAGGTCATAGCTGTCTTCAGAGACAAATGTACTAGCACGTATTTTTTCTAGATTATTTATCGCTCTTTCCAGAAATTACCGTAACTAATCAGTGGGAAAATACTCTCTCTGCATACATATGTCACCGGTTAAAACCACAGTCAGAAGATCTGGTAGGAAGTCAGTAGGGAGCCTGCTACAGCCAGGATGATAGCAAGAGTGGTGAAGCCCATTTCAACAAGTTTCTCTCTTACTTACTTTCTCTCATTGTTCCTGGGCATTAGACAATTTGGGGTGCCAGAACTGTATGTGTTCTGGCTCATTTTGAGACTACAGATGTTTCTTGGCCCAAAGCTTGTCCTGAGTTAATGTGGTAAGATCTGCAGTGTTAAAGGTGTATGGGTTTCATAGCCTGCAGCACAGAAAAAGCTGGTATCACCCTTGACTGCCTGTATCTTCCTATCTTTAAGGAGAATATGCCTATTTACACCTGGATCAACTGGATGTGACCTTCATCATAAATCCAAACTGAGGCCCAAATTCATCTGTCACACAGTTTAGACACAGGTCTAGTGGGAATCTTTATTTCTTTTCTGGAAATTGAAATGTTTGAAGGCAACATAATCAACTGTTTTACCCCAATCTAAGACAGGAAAATATTTTCCCATCAGCTTCCACCAGAAATACTCTTTTACTGCAAGAGAAAAGGTACAAGTGTGGAGAGGTGGGAATTTTATTTCCTCAAAAGCAAGATGTCACAAGACAAAGAGCTCTTTATTCTATCATACCATTGTGATCTGTCTGCCACCCTCAAATCTCAACACCTCTCCCCTCAAGTATCTCTGTCAAGACTTTGATGTCCAGTACTTCTGAAAAAAAAAAAAGTAAAAGACATCATAAGGATCCCAAACTCTGCTAATGTTCAAAATATGTCCCATCCTATTTTACAGTTGCACAAGCAACAGGAACTGTGTATCATTATTGGAGTTTGATATTGACTATACAGCACTCAGACAATGGTAGAAACCAGCCACATTATCTTCTGAGCATCAATGGCCTGACCTCTGTCACTGGCTTTTATAATTCAGTTATTTTTAGGGCAGGTTTTTCCTTTTGGCTAGGAGGTAATACAGGCTTTCCTGTGATCTCTGAATCTCTTCCAGAAAGCGTCCTGACCTTATGTTAGGAAGCACCTACTTTTCCCTGGAGCCATGGGCTCAGGTCTCAGCACAGCCGACTCATGTTTTCTGTCCCTGGTTTGATCTCCATGTGGTCTGAGAGGGCTCAGGGCTTGAGAGCAAGGTGGGGACCCAGACTTACACCGTGGACTGCCCCTGAGCATGTCATTCCCTGTGCCTCTTGCACTGTGCCGCTGGCACGCCCTGGTCAGCACGGTGTGGGGCTGTGAGCTTACCTTCCCCCACCCCACCTCTCCAACACCTTGCTCCGGGAGGTGCTAAGGGAGCAGAGGGCGTGGGTACTTCCTGGGCGTGGGGAGGTTTGTTGGGCTTAGTCTTTTCATGCAGGTGCTGGAGGGGAGATTCTTGTCTTCTTTGGAGCACAGAGTAGCTGCAGGCACAAACCAACCACTTGTGTGGGGAAGAGTGGGGGATGATCTTTCACACAGGCCCTTCAGGTGGGATGTCCTCTCGCTGTGCAAGCACCTTAGAAATCAATTGTGAGTAGGGGTTTTCCCTGTGCCCTAACAGGAACATTTCCCCCCCTCCTTCCAGCTTTGCATGCCTGCTGACTTTCTGCCTTTTATCCTCCAGGCAGCTGGATCCTGGTGTTGCACTCTGAGATGAGAAACTGTGTAAGATATTGAGACTGACACCAAAACTCACTGCTTTTAGGGAGTCAGTCCAGGTCCAGGCTGCTGTGTGTGGCAGCAGAGTGAGCTAATGGTGCTGAAAGGGTAGGGTAGTGAATACTGAGTTCTTGCAGCCTTCTTGGGCAAAAGAATTTTGCAAAAAGAGAAATTTGACGTTATTATCCTCTCTGGCATCGTCTTGTTTCTTCCTTTATAACGTACCCGTCAAAAATTATTTCTGATAGGCTGCTGTAAAGTGCCAAATTTCTTCATATCTGATGCTTTAAGTTTAACTATATTTATCTTGTTTATGAAAGCTGACAAGTGATACAGCCATAATAATGCCAGCAGAAATTGCACAGCAATTTTACTTGGGTTCTTTTCAAGTCAGTGGAACTGTTAAATGAGATTAGTGCAGTAGAAGGGTTTATGGCAGCCGTGAGAAACCAGATAGACACATATCGCAGAGAACCAGCGATAGACTAAGAGGATCACATACAGGGACATTGTGCCAAGGAGGGCTTGGCAGCATAACACAAGTGCATCTTTTAGCTCTGTGGAGCTGTGTCTTACTGTATTTCTGATATGGTTCTCCACTCATCCCAACAGCTGTCCCTTTCCTTCTCCAGCCCTTCATATATCTTCCAGTGCCTTATTCTGACACTGATCATGCTTGTAGCTTGATGAGGTTTGTTAGGAGTAGTGGGGAACTGGAAACAATGGTGCCTATTATTCTCCTTGCAACCCAACCCTTAGCATAGCCCAAGAAAATCTGTATGTTGGTGGCTGCTGCTTTCTTTTGTTAGCTCTGTTTTTTCTGTTTAAAGAAGGTGCCTTAGTAGGACTGTAACTCACCACTGAAGCAGTTATCTTTGTTGAGAAAGAAAACTATGCTTTCCACTATATATGTGAAATGTAGTTATGTATGTTATAACATGGTGGGTTTTTATATATGTATATACATATGTGTGTTGTTATATATGCAAGTCCATGCTGACCCTCATCAGGGACTAAACCTGGAAGCTTCTGAAATGAAGAGTACCTTATGTGTACTTTGAATCTTAGCAGGAGACCACTGCCTAAGGTCCCACTCTCTCTGCAGTAGACGTCAGTAACAGCAGCTTACATAAGGACTCACTGAGATGTTCCTCTGAGGTTCCAATCTGGGATGCAGTCCTTTTCTCCCTGGCTGAGTAGAAGCCCAGCTCATGCTCAGCCCATTTCCTAAAACCCACTTCCTACATGCCATGAAAAGCTATTCCCATTTCAGCTCTGGTGACAGGCGAAGGATGAGGCTGGAAGCGTGTCCAGCTACCAGGTGGTGCAGGCAGATAATTCAGCTCCAGCAGAGATATAGACCAATAGACACAATGAAGATGTAGGGAAGGGAGGAGCAGCTGGGCAGTAGACAAGCCTGTGAGCCTTCCAGCTCTCTGGGACATGGTTTGAATTTGTTCCAGCCATTCAAAATGATCTTTCACTTCTTGGCAGAAGCTCACGAAGTTTCTTAGCTAAGCAAAGAGAGCACAAGTCTTCATTGTGCATGGATAGAGACAGACACTGGTCATTTGATTATTGTTGTTGAGAACATAAATGAGTGCAATGTTGCAAATGCCACAGGAGGAAGTGAGAGGCTCCCTCATGAAGAGACCTTGGATGTTATTTGTATCCAGAAGCATCCTGAGATGAAATCATAATTCTCTGGCTGAATGACCATCCCCACGCTCTGACGTGTTTCTTTTTAACTGCACTCAGGAGGCTACTGCTGAAAGCAAAGCATTTATTTATCTCCCTACTAATATATTTTCCTTCTGTACAATCAAGTTTTCCTTATGGATACAGATGCTTTGCAGTGATGCTTATAGACTTTCGTTTGAAGACCTTAGGAAAGGTCTATACTGACACCTAATAAGTTGCTTTCCATATGCCAAGCAGCCAAAATCTGAACAGGAGAAGGATTATTCTCCAGACTTTACAGATGGTCAACAGAGGCACAGATAAACTGCACAACTTCCTCGTGGTTATTCTGGAAATCTGTAACAGAGCCAGGCCTTGAACAGAAATTTCTGGTCTCCCTGTGGCAGACTGCAACCACAGTCTGGCCTTTCCCTCTGAAGGTACGTATCTGTAGAGTTTTCAGGTCAGAGGAATGATCATCTTATCTTGTCTGACCTCCTCTGTGTCAAGTCCAAAAATTTCTTTGATCAAAGCATATTTTACAGAAGAGAATACCGTTGTGATTTGAAGACACTAGGACACTAGGACACAGGGAATAATTTTACAGCTTCCCTCTGTGTTGTTCCAGTGGTTAATCATCTTTGCTTCTGACTTATTTTTCATATGAATGAGTCTGGCTTTAATTTGGTCCTGGGATGCTTCTCTTCTGCTAGATTAAAGGGACCTTCTCTATCTGTGTTTTCTTCCTCTCCTTTTCACAGGCAATTTTTTCTTGTGTCTAGAAAGCAGTCAGGTTGACAAGTTACTTGCTGCAGAATCCTGGGAATGTGCTTCTTCCACCTTGTGCCTGTCCTTGGTATTTTCCTTTCTCTTTTATAAAGCAGTAATTCAAAAGCTTTTAAAAAACTGAGAAGGGCAGAATGAAGGAAGTCAGTAAGTCATATTCTTTACTTCCAGGTGCAGTGAGGAGAGTGTAACCAAAGGAAGAGAATTGACAGCACTGATGCTGAATTCTGCTCTCATTCATATTTCTAGTGACACCACTTGAAACATGCTTCTGTTAGGTAGCTGCCTTATATTGAGTGGAACTACCAGATGAATACCTGCTACCACATACTGATTATGTGGCACTCCCATCCTAGTTTGACAAGCCAGTGTTGCAATGAGGCTTCTCATTCTTGGGCACAGAATATTCTATGGACTATTTCTGGTAAGTAGGAAGTCCCAGAACTTCAGATCTTGTCCTTTCCCAATTTACTGCAGACCATATACCACTGATATTGCATGACAGTGTTTTCTTGTGGGCATTGGAATGATATGAAACATATAGCTGGGAAAATGCTTGGGAAGATCCATGAAGGTGAAAAGATGTAGGAATTGAATTGCAAGCCATATTGTTGTTTATATAGCACATACGTAAGTGACTAGAACATTAAAAGGATCCGTCTTCCCACAGGGATTTTAACTGTGTTGAGGTGATAGTCTGTGGTTTGTGTCTGTAGAGTCCAAGACCTCTTACTCTGTCCAGAAAATAGATACCTAGCTCTCTAGAAAGTCCTCTGCTTTAGCAATGACTCAAAGCCCTTTATTCTGTGTATGGGTATATAAACCACTAACACATTTAAAGTGTGAAAGCAGGATACAACGGTGACAAATCAGTCAATTCTGATTGCTCAAAACAAAGATGTCATCAGAGCTTCTGAGAAAAATCCAGAATCGTCAGAAGATGTAGAACCTTAATTAGGCAAAGAGCAAAAACGTGGAGGAAGCAGAAAATGATCAGGATCAATGTTTAACCTGTCTCAAGAAGCAAAAGGACAAGTGACTGACAGCTGCCCACCCAGCAGAGAGAACAGGGGGAAAGCACTGTAACAGCACGTGGTAAATGTGCATTAACGTGCTGTTAATGTTTAGCCTTCTAGAAAGTTAGACCAAATCTATTACTGCATGTTTTGGCAATAAGTAGTGATTTTATGATTGTGAGCTGTGTAGTTCTATTAAGCCAAGTGAAAGGTACTCAAATAAAAGTGACAGAAAGATTTGAGGGTTCTTAAAAGCCCTAGCAAAGTGTAATAGGGTAAATGCCCCTACTTTCTTCGGCCAGTCCTCAAGAGACATTTTTCATAGGGCTCATTTTTTCCATCTCGTTAAAGGAGCAGAAATATCAGTTATCAATAGTCTTTGCTAACAGCACATTTCCAGCCTGCATGTCCCATCCAATGAGCACAACCTTTCCCAGCCTCCACCTGTTCACTGACCCCAACAATTCAGCTCCAGTTTGTTGAGTGTGTGATTCAGCCCAACACATCTCAGCTGGGATCAAACCAAAGGATGGTGTAGCAGCTGTCCACCAGCAACTACGGGCACAAAGTCCACAGAGAGAATGGAATGAAATGTAGAGGTGAAATTTCCTTGTTTTCACTCATTTCCTTGATTTAGCATCTCAACTGTCTGTGGTAGAGTCTGTTATTTTCCCTGTCAACAACCATTAGAGTTCAAGGTGACATGAGTGGTGAGTCTACAACTTTGTTCCGGGCATGAGAACAAGATAAGCTTATTTTTGCAGCTACTCAGGAGTTCAGTGTGCTTTGTTTTCATCCTGCTGAAGTTTCTGATCTCTTTGCTGTTTGCAGGTTCTGGCAAAGGCCTGTATTCACAGCAGTTTTGAGCCTGGGACAGAATTCAGACATCAGGGCAGGTTTCTCAGTAGTTTCATAGTCTGCGTTACAGATGCCAGTGCAAAAAGTGAATTCCAGAGAAACCCATCTGGAAAGCAAAACTTGTTTCCTCAGGGAAGCAGAACAAGTATTGAGTGTAGCTGTGTGGCTTTCCATACCTTTGTGACTTCAAATTGAAGGTATCATTACTTTATGGAACACAATCTATTCAAATTCTCAAAGCAGTGGGCTTGGGAACTGATAAACCTATACTGCGTTGCACAAGAAGAAGTTCTCCATTGTATATGATTGCTACAAAAACTTGTCACCACTCAGTCTATGTTCTTCTTAAATGCCAAATTCACTTCTTTCAGGCTTAGGTTAGGTTTTTTTTCTTTCCATGCTGTGTACTTACACAGAAAGGACCTCAGGCTTCCCAAGTGGTACACGGCATATTTTTAAAGCAACAAAACATAAAATTCTCCACATGTGTTGCTGGAAAACGATTCCACACATTAAGAGACGCCATTAATGGGTGGGTTTTTTCCCCTTTTCTTTCCAAGAACATTATAAATCTAAATCAAACTTGGGTAAAGATCAGATGAACAAAGGACTCTTGAAAAATAATAGGAAACTATGAAAGCATCCACAGGTCCAGAATGATCCCAAAGCCCTTAGTATATTGTATTCTCTGCTAATGTTATAACCAACATGATTTTTATTGGCTGAAAATAGGGAATTAATGTTAGGAAAGTCACTATACTGACGTCAGGAAATACAGAACAAAATTTAAAGGATACAGGAAACAATTCCCCTTCAAAGTGCATTTCTAATCCAGTTTCTGCCTCTGTGGTTTTCTTGTTGTCAGACAGATGAGACCCATCATCTGCAAAAATTTTGTATTCTTCGAGGAAGAAGCAGTTCTCTCCTGATCTGTGATTTTCAGACAGCAGGTGGAAAATATGGCAGATGCTTGCTGTCTTGAATAGGAAAATCAGAGCTGGAACTGAGGAGGTATTTCCAATGTTTAGTACAGCGCACAGGAGGCAAAGGCACTGGAGTCCTAGGCTTAAATTCAACAGGATGCTTTCAAAATGGACAAAGCCATAGGGCCAGGAGGTAGGCTTGTACAAACCCAGAATTCCATTTTGAAAGACTGATGTAAAAAAATGCACAAGGAATGAGTTAAGCCGTTCAGTGAAAGTTATGAGTAGATTTTGCCTACTCGGTGCAATTGGCTTTTGGTAAATCTTCTTAAAATTACCTCTGGTTTTAGGTATCCCATACCATGGGTTTATTTTCTTGGTTTGAAATCCAGCAGCCAAAAGCAGAGGGGCTTCGTAGGACTCAGGGTTAACAAAAGATTGCAACATGCTCTGGAGCAGCAGGTGTAGCTGCTGTTGGAAACAGGATTTTAAGGGCCAATAATCTAAATTTCTGTAACAACCTATGATCATATATGTATTTCAGGGTGTCTTTCAAGAGTCCAGAAGTCTTTTGTAAGTGGGTTTAACTGCTTCCTTTGAGGAGAAATAAAAGAAACAATTATTCCCACAACCTCACAAATTACAAATAGATTTAAATGGAGCAGTGGGCCAAGCTCTGGACCTGACATCTAAGATGCAATTGAGACTCTTGCTGATACTGACGGAGAGTCTGTCTTGGGATTTCTTTTTTGTGACACCAATTCCTTCTTCCATAAAAGAATAGCAGGAATGAAGGGAATGCTTCACCATAACTTATACAGGAGAAAAGAGAAAAAAGATACGTCAATACCATTTCAGTACAGGGGTGAATGCAATTAAAATTAAATGAATGAAACTTAAAATTTACCTCTTTGTGGAATTCATAGCAGCATCAGCTCCTTTGGATAGGGAGGAAATCTAAACTATCATAATGCCACCTTCTGTCATGGCTTCACTTCCCATTAAGACAGTGCTGCCTTACTGGGTAAAAGGAGATCAGAATTCACCCTCTATTAATCAAAACCATTTTAGGATGTGACCCAGTATCTGCACAGGTGAAACCAACAGTAATAGCCTGTGCTAGTTAGGCGTCTTCTCTTATTAATTGTGGCACGTTTGCTGGAGAGCACAGAATCATATCACAAAATCCTCTGGGTAACAAAGCCTTGCAGGTCTGTCTGAAGCAGGAAAGATGAGGAGGTTATAGGAGGACAGAGAGAAGCCAAAGGAGGTCACTGGATGAGTCATTCGCACTCAGGTATTCGCAGCTACCATTTCCTGGTTCCCATCACCAGACAACACTTGTCTTAGCACATTATTCCCAGGTCTCTAAGATCTCATTTTAAAAGCCAGAGTGCAGACTTTGGGTGACTAGCAATCGTGCTTTCTGAGACAAAGATTCACACAACCCAGTGAACTGCAGGACATTCTCTTCCTGCATTACCTTTCCTTGATATCCATGTAAGTCTGACATGGCATGATCTTGAATGAGATCAGGATAACAACAGCCATGGGAGGTCAAGAAATTCATACGGTATATAATCAAATATGTGCCTCCAACAGGTAGATTCTCGCTTTATGAGATCGTGGGAGTTAACTTTCATTTAGGAGAAATAAGTATTCAGTCAACTGAGGCCCTTCTCTTTTACATACAGATAGGCTCCCCTGTTCATCTGCATTCTATAAAGGCTTGTTATTCTTCTGTGTTTATCAGATCTGCGATATCAGAGGAGAACAGAAAACGTGTGTGATATCCGCCAGCTGGATTCCATCTGTCTTTTCTCTGCGGAGATGAAGTTTCAAAGGCTACATCCTATCTACTGTCACACCCTCTCCCGACATGAGAAGCTAAGTGTAAAGTTTGGCCAAACTGATGGAAAAACAGTATCTCTTTTGTACATCGCAACTATTTCCCTACCTACACAAAAGTGGCATTCTTCTTGTTCTGGCATGCAGGATGTATTGTTGCACTGTATCACAACATTTCTATTAAATAAAAGGAGTCTGACCAAAATGATTTCAAAGAAAGTTAGTGATGGTGTTTGGTTTTTTGGTTTTTTTTTGTTGTTGGTTTTTTTTTTTTTAATTGGACTCTGTGCATCTATGCGTGTGTTGGTTTGTGTACTGGAGCAGGGTCAGGGGAATTGTTACTGGAAAGTACAAGTGCTGTTTGATTACAGCAGAGGATATGGCCTCATCGCATTTCTGGGAGGGGAAGAAACACCTACCTGAATAAAATCCCAATTTTGTTGCTCTTGAACTGATTGAGGCTTTGCCATTCACTTCACCACAAGCCCTGAGGGACTGAGAAATTTAAGTTTCTCAGGATAACACCCAGGATGGAGCAGCATTATTACAAATCAGCAAGACTCAGTGATGTTTTCTTGCTGTAATGTCTAGAGCTGTCTGTTCTTTGGGTTGGGCAGCTGCAGCATTTCTGGTAAACTGCAAACCACATCAGAGAGGAGCATGAGAAACCCCAGTTTTAGCCAAGGAGTTGGGAGGTATTGGTCCATCCATTCATTTCCCAGCAAGCAGCACAGAGCAACCATCCTTTCCCATCGTAGCCACTCCATTCCTGAAGCCACAGAGCCCTGAGACGTGAGAAAGGCTGGGGCTGGTGCCCAACAGTCCTTCAGGAGTCTCCTTTCTCCCTGGTGTGAGGCAGATGTATGTGCCTTGCAAAGCAGGGAGAGAGCAGGGAGGGCCAGCACAGACATTTGGCTTCAGACCTCCCCAGCAACTCATTTTTTACCACCCTAGAGGATTTTCCGTCTATTTTTGCAAACCTGCCCCTTATCTTATACCTTTTAGGTGTGTATTCTTTTATACACTTCATGGTTGAAGGTACTTGTTTCACAGATCAGAGGCACTGAAAGAGTACTCTGACTTTGGCCAGCACATCCATCTGATTTTAGCGGAAGCACGATTTTTTTGGGTTATTTTCAGGGGCACATACTTTCTTTGATGATTAACCAGGTAATATCAAGTACCTGCCCAAACTTACCATCCAACAGACAACTGGTGGACCACATAGAAGCAAAAAGTCCTTTAATATCTGTACATTAGTTATACATCTATGGGTATTGCTTACTCTACCTGGTCCATGGTCGCAGGAAGTAACATATACCCAGAAAGTGTAATGAATTAAGACTGCCAGAAACTTGCACTGACCTCTCCACTGAACAACCTACAATATTTTGGGTTCCTGTTGAAATACTAGGTCTGGTTGCTAGTGCAAGTACACACACACAGATGCATTGTTTGTTTTGAAAGTGCAGATAAGTGAAAATGAGCTTTGATGGGTACTGGTTGTGAATTCCTACACATATATGATTTTTTTTTGACTCACAGGCACTCTTATAAGAACACATAAGCTCGATTTTCACAGTCTGCCTTCCATAGTTAGGGTGGGACTGAACTTACTTCAGTCATGTACAAATAAACACCCAAGAGAGGTGTTTGGCCTCCCCACAGGGCCAGAAGACAACTATAGCAGTACCATCACCCCGTTCTGTAACCCCTCTCTGAGGTATACACCTCTGTAAATTACTTGGTAAGATGAGATGTCCTTCACATAATGGGTGCTGAGCTAATTAACTGGCTAAGGTCAAGCTAACACCTGTAACTGACTGATGGTATAACTGGAAAACTGGTTAAGCTTTCTCAAAGTGCTCCTCTGGTTTCTTCCCTCAAACCCCACTATAGTACAACGATCTGAATCATAGAACCATAGAATCATAGAAAGGTTTTGGTTGGAAGAGACCTTAGAGACCATCTAGTTCCAATACTGTGCCATTGGCAGAGATGCCACCCACTAGACCAAGTTGTTTGGGGCTCCATCAAACCTGGACTTGAGTCCACCTTCAGAGGTGCTGGGAACCCAGAAAACTCAGGCCAAGTCCCATAAAAGCATAAGGTGTTGATCCATGTATTTATGGTAGAGGAGCAAATGACCTCTTCTGAGAAGGGGTTATGTCCTGGAAGTACGGGAGGTCAAGGCAGAGAGTTTGGGAAGGATTCCCACGGGACCTAGTCTCAGAGGCATAAAAATGCAAACAATCCTTGAAATAAAGTATGAGTCAAACAAGGATGGAAATCAAGCTGAGGAGCCCGGATAGCTCATGAGTAGTTTAAGTACATACCAGGCCCAGAGGCAACTCCTAAGTTGCCAGCACCATTGCCTGCAAATTTTGCAATGGATCCTACATTTCAGGGTAGCTAGAACCCTACCTTGGATTTAGGTCCTATGAGAATTGCTGCAGAAGGAGAATAGGTTACAGCAGCCTGAGGCACAGGAATGGCACCCAGTCTCTATCAGAATTTGTTCTTAAGCAGATAAGTCCTGGCTTGCCAGCCCTAGAGCATGGTACACAATCTTTTGTGATCAGGAAGAGTGTAAGCATTAGCAAGGCAAGCTCCTCTACAACCCCCAGATCTTGCCTTAAGGCAGCACTTCTCAGCATGATAAGTCCTTCTGCCCGTTCCAGCTCTGGTGCTTCTTCTCTCTGCTCAACAAAGACTCTGCTGCAGGTTATCATGCATGTGAGCTACTCCAACACACTTGCCCCCAAAAGCTCCTCACCTGACAATGGCTTTGTGATAACACAAACACCTCTCTTTTCTCTTTTTGCTGAACAGAATGATGTTTCAATAGCGCTGGTTATCAAATAAACCATTGAACATCAATCAAACAACCTTCAGCCATTACAGACCTGGGCTAAATCTCTCATGGTGAACTAACTGAAGGCTGCAGATCTCAGCAGGTGGGAATTGCTGAAATTTATTCCACACAGGGCACAAAGTGTCTTCAAAATAATCTCAGTGTTATGGCACTTAAATCTGCAAGGGGATTTGGTGTCCATAAATGCTAACATCTTAAATATGGTGTTTGCAGGTTTTTTTGGCATACATACCTTCAAAAAATAACTCTAAAAGGCTGACTGTGGCCACACAAGGAATTTGTAGTAGGACCTTGAGTGAAGGCCTGTTCTTACAAGGCTTATGAGAAGATTTAATCATAGGATTAACCAACCTGTCTTGATCCTTTTGTATTTCAGATCAAGACCATTCTCAAACCCTGACACAGCAACTTTCATAATGCAGCCTGGAGCTCAGCTGAATCCTTAGTTTTATCTCTAGTATAAATAATAATGACTTAAATTTCTAGTCTACCCACTTGAATAATAAAAAGCTGATGGACTAAAGACCTGGGGAAAGAAAATGTGTTACATATTCTGTTGTTTTCTTCAAACCATTTTTATAAACAGTCATAAAATGTACAATAAACAATGCCTTTACATTAAGAGCCAAATGCTGCATCTTGTAACTCAAACACCCAGGTAATACAAACAGGCTCTTACAAATTCATGATGCTCTCATTTGAGATGAAGGACACTTTACCCTCTGTTCATGTGGCATTTTCCAGCCCCTGGGGTAGCATATGTATTGTCCTCAATGCCCTACTCCAATTTTGCATAAATTTTTGTTTCAAATATATTGAGAAAAGGTCATTCCTGTTTTACACATCTCTGTCACCTGGGTCTTGGACCATGGTAAGCAGCAGTTTATGTAATGAGTGCCACTGTTCTACTGTTCTAGAGAGGGTGTCCCCACAAAGATAGTGTATAATGTCAGTGATAGAACAAGCCCCTCTGGTTAAAAACATGAAGAAACAACATTTTCAGTGATATTTGGCCTTATTTGGAATAAATTCATACAAAGAGCTAATAACAGCCATCTTTCTCTTGCTTTTTGAAAATTGCAGGAGTTAACATTTACAGAGGGTTTTTTGTTTTCCATTTCTCATTTCCTTACCACTTTCATTTAATAACACAGATCTAGCGTAGATCCACGCGAAGTCACGTCCATAAAGGCACTGGGTACAATGGTTCATTCACACTGGCCTTTTTCCTGGCATTCTCATGCTGTAAATTGGTAAGCTCTCTCTAAATGGCCTGCAGACAGAAAGGATGTTGAGCCAGGTCCCAGAGTTAGGTTACACTCTGCGCGTAAAGACAATAAGGGCAAATGCGAAGAAATCAGCCGTGAAGGAAAAATACCTGCATGGTGAAAGGAAGGTGTGACCAGCATATGCAAGCACCTGGCTGCTTGTCTAACCTTAGGAGATTGGGTCATCCTGCCTTTCCCAATAAGACACAACCCTATCTCTCTGGGAGGGCCCAGGATCCTTGATCCCTTTGCTACTGCCTTCCTACACACAGCCTTTCCTCCCTGCTTCTTGTGAGTGACCCTTCTCGTCAGGAAATATGAAAACAAATCTACCAGACAGCCTGGCTTAGTAATGTGGTTGTTACCATCAGTTAATGCCTCTCTAGTAGCATTTTCATTACTGGTCCTAACCTGTACAAACTAGACTGACCCAGGAGCAACACGTCCACCTGTCTCTTGCTGTGCTGGCACTTGCCTCAGAGTCTTTCCAGTCTTAAACCATTAGAGTCCTCTTCTTCCAGACAGCAGTAATGGAAAGGAATATTAGCAGAGTTTGGACTGGAGTTTAATTCAGGATAAAGATGCAATGTTGGAGCAGTAGGGCAGGCAGCCAAGTGCTCTTTCATAACTGGGTGGGTACAGCAATATATGTGGGAAGAATGGCATGCCTCAGATGTACTGCAGCACAGAGCACATCCAGCACAATGTTGGCTCAGCTCTCGCTGGCACCATCCTGTTGCTGCTGTTGTTTGAGGCTCCTGGGTTGGAGGCAGCCTGGGCAAATGTCTTGCACTCCCCAGCCCCAAAGACTGGAGGAATTCTGAGTGCAGATATGCTCAGTTTGGTTGGCTGCACATTGGGGTTGTTGGTTGGTTGCCCTTTGAGGTGAAAGTCCAAGCAGGTGGCCACAATGGCTTCTGGCCACAGTCCTTGCTTCCTTCCTGCCCATGAATATATTCCATGACAAAAGCTTTCCCTGTGCTGCAAGCCAGCATAGGAGAGGAAGAGGGAGAAGGCGCTTGGAGAGACATAGAGATGTTTGTGAGTCCCCTCTCCATGTCCCAGGTAGTGACTTCACGTCCCATTCAACTGTGAATTGCACACTTGGAAAGTGCCACGTAAGGGCGGTGTAAACTGAATAGACCAAGAGCATAATTAGGGGGAAAAAACCTGCCTGTATAAGATCGGTGGAAAACTAGAGGGATGTGGCATTTGTATGAGGAAGTGATTTTATAGACAGCACAGGGCCTGATGAGCCCTGATAGATTTAGGATCTATGTTCATTTTTCCATTAATTTCTTGATCCTGCAAGGAAGAACTTGTACACATCGCACGTTGATCCTTTGAGTAAACCCCCATCAGGAGAAGTGACTTTAGTTTTTGCACATCCATCTCAGAGTGAGCTTTAAAGGCATGATTTCAGAAGGTCCAATTCTCTCCTGCAACCACATTAAGTTAGAGGGATCAAACAGGTGTGAAGTTAATGTAAGGAGGAAAAATGCTCTTAAACAGCCAGAAGGAACCATTATGACTGTTTAGTATGGCTTCCTTCATGAGCTATAGAATTTTACCTGGCAATTTGTGAGGCCAGGAAACACTTTGATAATAAAGATCAGATTGTTCCCAAGTCTCTCAACACTTGGTGCCAAATGAGCGATAGGCACACCTCTTCCATAAACCTTTGCCCCAGTGATAGAGACAATAAAACAAGAATAATGCCATCCTGTGACAAAAGGTACAGCCTTTCACTGCTGTACAGCCCTGTTTGTGGCACAAATGGAAAGCTGGAAGGCAGCTTTGAAGATAACCCTTACACATAAAGGTTGCTCCAGCTCAAAGAAGCCATAAGCAAGGCTCAGGGCTACTCAGAGGGTAGCTGTGAGTGCATGGGGAGTGCATGCATTAGGGAAAATACTGTTTTCACCCAGCCAAAGCAGCTTTTCTACAGAGACTAAGACTCTGTGGCTTAACCTGGGATTCAATTCATTCATTCTTAACCTTCTAGCCAGAACCAGTTACCCAGTCTGCCTGTAGTCCATGGGGAAAGGCAGGTAGCAGCTTAGACGTTTCTCTTGGGATTGGATGATTTGCCATCTGGAGGTGTCTGTCCTTACTGGCCACAGCAAGACCATACGTGACTAGGTTAGGTTGAAGGGCAAATATTTAGGTGAATAAAGGCCAGTGAGATAATTTCCAACCTGAGGTTGTACTAGTGTAACTTCCAGGACAAATCAGGGCGCCGCATGATTTTTGACGTGGTTTCAAGCAAGCTAGAAGCTGACACAAAACTTCATCCCAAAATGGGGCCCTTAATGTCAGAGGTTTTCTTCACAGCCCTGGGGAAGTTACTTTATTGTGATTTTTGGGAAGACATCAAATAGGCTCAGAATCAGACAGGCTCAACTTCAGCCACCTTGCAGTACAGAGTTACGTACCATCAGTGAGCTGAAGAGTACTCACACACCCCTCAAAGGTGTAATGATCCCCCTGCTCTTTACAGGACCCGTCTCTGGCACTTCCAGAGGAGTAACATTGTGTTTTCACTTGGGAAACAGCAGGGAAAACAGGTTATGGGAGTCCTTGGTTCAGTTCCCGGTTCTGCTTGAGGTGGCTCAGATCTCCCACTATTGGAGACCTGTGGGCACAGCTGCTTTTCAGACCCACTGACCATGTGCTTATGTCTAACAATGGGCCACAAAATTCATGTGGCTGGAGAGATCCTGTAGCAGAGGGGCTGGGTTATTACTGGGGGAAGAGAACAAAGCACATGTGTCCAAGGGGCCACCTACATTTTTTGCATTTAAGTCCTGGGAGCAGGGGTGAGAGGGATCCTCACAGTGTACCAGACAGATCCTCTTGGAGCTAAACCTCACTGTCTTGATTAACAGCAGGGAATGAAAGCTGGATTTCTGGCAGACCCATCTGGAACATCCATCACAAGAAACATAGTTTTATTCCCCAAACTAATGATGCTGAAGAAGGTCCTGCTGGCTGTTGCTGAGGAAGCCTCCACAAGCTGCATCAGAGGGGTCTGCATCAGAAAACTCACTTATCTTACAGCCTGGCTCAGCACCTTTATGCATGATTTTACTGGTTTCTTTCCTACACAAACAGAGTTTTAATGAGTATTTGGCTTTTGTGATATTTATTTAGAAAGAAAGATTTCCTCTGTCCTTAAACTATTTAAACCTGACTTCCCATTCAGACAACTAGTCTGATATAGAGCAGTGCATGGACTTTCATCCAATGCCAAAGAACTGAGCACAAAACAAGGAATCTCTGAACTGCAGAGCGGGACAATGTGGGGACAGGCTTGGGCCCTTGAGCTCACACAGGCTAAGGGAGTTTTAGTCAGCAGACTCTCCCTACAAAACTCCACCATACAGCATCTGTATTTCGTCTTTAACAGGGGAGTCCTGGCATTTCAGTTCTGATTTCTTTATGCTTGGTTTCTACAGGTAAAACAATGTCTCTTTGCTTGCACTGTTTGAAATACATGAAAAAAAATGTTCAGTGGGAAATGGAACTAAACTTGCAGAATTAACCTCACATGTGCTGTGACTCTGAATGCTGTGGGAAGAGCAGCCTGAATCAAACAGCAGCAATAATGCTTGAGTTAGGGCATGAGAAAGACATTGAAGCTGATTCAGATGAAAGATGCTATTGATTATTTCCCTTTTCTATTATTATTCTCACCAAAAATATTGATGTTTTGTGTATGTTTTATGTATGGCAAAAGAAGTTAACCTTCTCCCTTGCAATCTAAGTGGATTTGTCTCTTGAGGAGGGGTCATCTGGCACTTTTTTCACTCTCATTCTCCCCTGATTATAAATTAAAGATAATGCTTCTTCCTTCTCGCCTCTATTCCTTGAAAGTGCCATGCACTCCTCTTCTACCAACAATGATTTATTTTGTCATTTGGTGGCTTGCTGTGTTGTCAGTAATGTTCCAGTTCACATAAATTTAAACAGGTCTAATAATACTGGAGGGTGTCTTTGGCTGCTTTCGAATGCTTTTTTCCCCTCTCTGAAGACCCCATTGCTGTGATTACTTTCTGCCTGGTCACCGAGTACAAGCCAAGAGCTCAGCCGTGTGGGAGTATGACAGTCTTGAGACATTTCCACAGCACCCAGGGGCAGAAAATTAAGGTTGACATGACCCACCAAGCACATGGTAGCTCCATTGTCAGAGCTCGTCTAACAGGAGAGATTGAATTTCAAACTATGTTTGATATTAAATCTCTCCCAAGCACAAGCTGACTTGGCTGGGTAGAAAAGATATTCAAGGATCAGCAGTGAGGGCCCTGGCATGGGAAGGTGTTAAATACTCTCTGCCCTCATTTGAAGCATTACCTTTCAGCCTCAGCCTGAGCTCGGTGCACAGAGGATACTATGGTTGTGTCTGCCTTGTCCTTTACAACTGTGCCACCCCAAAACCAGCAGCTCCACCCCATTCCTGATCTTGCTCCCAGCCCCCCTCACTGCAGACTGCATGCTCACTGTCTCTCCCCTCAGGATACCCCCAGCACCACCACTCCATTTCTGATCTCCTGTGTCCCCCCACCTTCTGCAATGTCCAGTATTGTCTTACTTGCTGCTGAGCCAGGAGAAGCACATGCTGCTTTGCTGGTCACCCCAGGCTGACCAGCTGGCCAGAAGATGGATCCTGCTTGAAAGCAGTGAGAGGTCACCTTTGACTTGAGCCCGACATTTAAAATAAGTTGTTCAAACCCTTCACTGACGACACAGGAAAAGCTCTTTGCAATAGGGAGACAGTCTTTTTTTAAGCTGGTAAAATGCAGTGCTCAAAACATTACATTTCGAAACTGAAATGGAAAACTAGACTGAAACAGTCCAGTCAGGAAGCAGACGAGGGAAAATCAGAGAATCATAGAATCATTTAGTTTGGGAAAGACATCCAAGATCATCTAGTCAAGCCATGGAACTATAGAATCATTTAGGAAAATCAACGTATATATATATATATATATATATATATACATATTAATTTTCCATTGCAGTCTCCTTGCAACCTTCATGCAGGCTACTACCTCTTACATCTCCTCCAAGTTCTGTGAAATCCAGAGCTTGATTAATGGACTGCCCTAATTACATATGATTAGTAGTGTCTTGATTAGTAGTTTACACTGGATATTGGGGATGTGAGGAACTGGGAGACCTACAATGCATCAGGTGGGCAAATGAAGAGTTCCTAGTTCCACTGCAATTGCTGTGCTCTGAAAAGCCAGACACCAAATCAACATTTCATAGAGATCTGTTTGTGCCTGAAGATGTGTCCTTGGATTCCTTCACAGTCTTTGTCGCACATCTAGTTGATGCAATTCAGGAAAACTTGTTAGCACAAAGTATTCAGAGAGTTTAAATAGCTCAATCCGAAATAGCCCAATTTTGATCATAGGGTTGTAGAGAAAGAAAGAAAAAAAAAAGGGCTTTTGAATCAGTTTGCATAACTTTTCTAACAGGACACTGCATTTCTCTCAGTTACCTGATATTGTGATAAGAACTCTCATTTGTATAGTACTAGAGCACTTTTTCCTCCCCCTAGAAAGACCATCAATCTTCATAGGAAGACATCATGAGATGGAGAAATGGCTGTTTCCCTTGCCACTTTTTGTTTCAAGTGTTAACTATCTCCACTGTTAAAACTCACGTTATATTGTCAGCTTGAAAAGGTCTGGCTTCAGCACTTAGACCCTCACTATAATGTTCTCCATAAGCTGAAAGGACACCTCAGGACCTGGTACTTTCTTCATGTGGAGGTAAGTAGATGTTGTAACAAATTCAGCTACTTCTCTTCCCTTGGGCTGTCAGAACACAGAAGTCTAAAAGTCCCAAATGTTTTGCCTGGTTTCTGTAATCCCCAAATAATTGTAGTGGTATTTCTGCCAATTATAGACACTGAATCTGTGTAGGGGTTTTCACTGTTTGAGTTGAATTACCCCCACACTAAACTCACAGTGTTTTTTGGTCCCTACTAACCCCTTGAATAAACCATGACACCAGAATTCAGTCTGGTGAGTTTTTCTACAATGGCCTCTGGATAATTCTGAATTATTTTTTGCCCTCTTCTTCTATGTATTTACTGCATTTGGCTGCATTACAGTATCTATTATCACAACATTTCTGCTTCTGGTTGACCGTGCAGTTCTCATTCCTGGCTACACTACCAACTTCAGAGTTTTTCCCAGATTTTATCAGCAAATTTTTTTTCCAGTTTCACTCATAAAAAATTCTGACAACTACTCATATGGTTCCTATTGCTAAGTCTCACTTCCAGAAACATCCCTGTTCAGTAATTATTAACAACAGCTTTTGGGGAGCTGTCAGCATGAGATGGTTCTTCTACTCTATAAAGCGCACTGACTACTGCATTCCCATAACTCCCAGTGATCCCAGTGGAAGCTGGAATCCTCAGCCTGGTCCTCAAGACAATGTCAAAGAAATATATTAACAATTCTGTTGGATATTAAAAACACATTGCCCAACTCTGTGATCTGATCGTAAAGACTGATTGGTTAAGCATGAACAAAAACTGAGGATTTCAGGATTTTTAACATACTTTTCCTAGCAATTTTTGTTTATTTGTCAATATCCATTTCAAATATTTTTTAAATCCTTGCAAAATGTCATAGTGCATGCCATAACAGGGAGACCAGTACAATTCCACCAAATAGTATGTTCTACATAATCTTCCTTTTCTGTAAGATTGCATTAATAATGGGTTACATTAAAGTGACTGTGCCATTGTGCTCCTTTAGACTGTCTGTGGTTGTTTTTTCACTCCCTGTGTGAGGGTTCTCCTCTAGAAAAACTGACAACATTAGCACCCATGCTGTCACACTCTTATGAAGTCCCCAAAAAGCCTTCCTGAGGAAGCAGTTCCGGAAATGTCCTACTTCAACACAGCTTTCAGGACCCATTTTTCCTTGGGTACCAAAAGCAGCCTCTGGGCTGTGACTGTTTACCCCAGACCACTCGGCACAGGGCTGAGGAAATGAGGTTGCAGATGTTCCATAGTTCTTCACAAGCTGAGACCCTCTGTCTGCTCAGGGAGCAAACCAGACTCAGAGAAGGATAAATTTAGCTGTATACATGGCTTATGAGACTAAAATAACTGCACATATGTATAACGAGAGAGAAAGACATGTGCATGTACATGTACACACACAAGTTGATTTCTTTCCTTGGGGCACTTTGTCAACTAATTAATTACCAAATAAAGGTTGTGCTATTTAGTGATTAATATTTTTTTTTCACATTTGCAAGCCCTAATCTAGTGTGAGTCTCCCCAGGGGTTCTACACAAGTATTGGATTACTCACATTTGCTCAGGCAGCAGATACTCTTGTAGTGCTCTACACACAAGGGAAGAGAAATATCATGCTGAACTGAAGGGAGCAGTGAGGTTTTCAACAGCACCCACACCAGGAAGCCCAGCATGAGCATATGATAAGTTGGATTTTCTTCCAGTTGGAAGAAGAAACTACTTGCCATATCTTCAGTTGACAAAAATCTGTGCAGCTTCTTTGACTTCCAATCGACTTCAAACAACTTATGCTGGTCCAGGTGATGTGATCTCTTACAATGAGAAGTAAAAATGATCACTCATCTGTATATGCCACACCATCCCAAACCTTTGCCAGCAATTGTACAGTGGTGAAGTACTCCATAGCTCCCAGTGCTACTCAGAAGAGAACAGTGGCAGAAGTGAGCTGACAGACCACACACCAGTGGTGCACCAGAAATACAGGCCACTGACACCCATTTTTTGCCTGTAGGTTTTCATTGAATCATAGAATAGTTGGGGTTGGAAGGAGTATTTATAGGTCATCCAGTCCAACCCCGCTGCAAGGAGCCTGGACATCTCCAACTAGATCAGGTTGCTCAGAGCCCCACCTAACCTGACTTTGAATGTTTCCATGGGTGGGACACCTACCACCCCTCTGGGAAACCTGTTCCCATGTTTCACCACCCTGATTGTAAAAACCTTCTTCCTTATATGCAATCTGATTGACCCACTTTTAGTTCAAAACCATTACCCTTTGCATGTAACTGTTTCTCAGTGGCCATTTGGTCACTCCTTCCACTTTCAAGCAGGGCTTTGTCTACAGTGCAAGATACAACTCTGAGCAAACATGGGCCAACTGAGATTTTATAACTACTCACTTTCCAACTACACTCCAGCCCAGAGATAGCCTAAACCCCCTATCACTGCTGGAGAAGATCAGACAGACGAAGGCTGCTTTTAGTTTCACAGATTACCAGGTTCACAGAAGACCCTTTGTAATATCAGTGCTGATTTCAGACAAACAACAACAAACAGTGATACTACCATTACCTGTACCAGTCATAACAATGGGAAAAGGTCTGATAGCAAATGGATGAGGAAGCTTTCGGCTATATGACTTGATTAATTTAATTATCTTTTCCGAATAGTATCAAGGATACTATGGCAAAGTTGGACTGAAAAGATTGAAACCCAAGTACATAATAAGGGGGGCATGCAACTGATCAGCAGAGTCTGGCTTTACTTCTTACCTGTAAGTTAATAAATGAGAAATAAACCCCATGTAACTCGAAAAGAGAAGAAAAAAGAAAGCAAGAGTAAAAGAAAAATCAACTCTTGAGCTGAGAAACCTGGGTCAAGAAATCCAACACAGCAAAAACAAAAAGTGCTTGAATCTGTATTTTTGTTCAAGGCAAAGGTGATGTGCGAGGTCTAGACTGGGACTAAATTCAGATACAGCTTATAAGCAGTGCCAGTATTCAGGAATGCTGGAATTGGCGTTCTGCTGAGATTTCATTCACAGCAGTGTGTATCAAAGCGAGAGCCCAGACAGTGGAAATTGGAAATTGGTAAACCCAGTGCAGTTTTTTCAGTCACAGAAATGCATAGCAAAGTCAGTACCCCCACAGCATGCTGATGAAAATTAGTAGAGCTAATGCAGTTCATACGATGAGTCTGACTAAAAGAAACATTACGGGCACCACAGGGTGTCAGCTGGGGCTTTTAGTTCCTAACTGGACTCATTCAGATGGGCGGCTCTGTCTGGCTGGGCTCAATACAGGTGTTTTTCCACTTCTGGCTGCTATATTTCCCCAAGAGGACAAGAGCCAGACCTCCACCAGCCTCCCTGGGCACAGGGTCAGTTCTGGGGGCACGTGGCCATGCAGGGGAAAACTTTTATGCAGCCAAGCAGCATTCTGGCCTCCAGCTCTTGAAAAAGTTTCCACTGTCTGCCAAGCCCTTCAAACTGCCCGAACACTTCGGAAATTACAGCATCTCATTTTGCTGCCAATTGGGAAATTTGTTTCACTGCACTGACTGTCAGAAAACAGAACACACCTTTGGCGAGGGAAGAATAGTTTGTTTCCTTATTGTGGAAGTGTAGTGACAGAGTTAGACTGAGCAAAACTTTGTGGTGTTTCACTTAGGACTCCCCATGAGGGCCCTATATCCAAAGGCAGCACGGACACACTTCTACATTTTTGTCTAGGCTGAGCACCTACACTTGTACCAACTATAGAGCTTGTGTCTCTCACCCACAGCTCACATTTCTCTTGGATTAGTGTTCTCCCATCAGTGCTATTAATGCAGTAGCATTGGGAGATCCAGTTGCTTTGTGGCCTGGAAGGCCCTTAACCATCCCCAAATTAAATCCCTCTAAGCAATAAAATAGTGGGGCCCTAAGGATTTTCTTGGAAATGTGCTGTGAATGAGCAAACACAAAATAAATTACTGCTATGTTGATCCTCCTGGCTCTGAGATCACCTTTTGTTTGGTTTACTAAGAGCTAATATGCACTAATGGGAAGTTAAACCAGCTTTAAAAAGTGTTTGTCACATGATGTCTCTTAATGTACCCAGTTAACATTTCCAAGGCACGTGTCTCTGTGAACACTGGAGACCCCGACAAATGTCTTAGAAAGGGGATGAACCATTTTAGAGACACTTAAGACACAGTGTCCTCCCCATCCAGGCTAGAAAAGTCTGGGGTTAGGATTCCATTCCAAGGGAGCAAACTAACTTAAAACCGTAGATGCCGCATGCTGGCCCCCTGGGCAGAACAGGAGACCAGCACAGGTATTTTAATTAAATTAATCAAACCTCCTCTCCCAGGATAGGCAGTGGGTGTACGGAGAGAAGCATAATATGTATAGTTTAATAGGTGAGGTAAGAAGACAAGAAGAACCAGCTTTCTAGCCTGGATTTATCTGGCCTTGGTTTAGGTGTGGGAAATACATAGATGTCATCCTGGCTGTGCTCATAAAAAGCAATAGTCTGAGCAGAGCAAAGCTTTCTTCTCCCTCCAGATATTAGTTCAGCTCACGGAGATCTGAGTCATAGATTTGTCCCTACCTCCATTTATTATGAAAAGAGCCGATGGCAAATTCATTCCTAACTCACACATGTTAGCAAGGTGTCTGTGTTTATATGGGGTGTTTATATACCTGGGGTGAAGCTATATTTGGATTTTAGCCATGAAACAGCTAGGGACAGACCCTCTCATGTGGTCAGCCATACTCATCTAGTATGTAACTGTTGTTCTTGTTCTGAATAAACATCCTGCAATGATGAAAGTCCTCATCACACCAAGGTGCCGTTTCCAAAGGGAATTGCAAAATCTTTTTCCTAATGGAAAAACATACAGCCTTAACCTTCCTCTTGCTGAAATCAATTACAGAACTTACAGGTTACTTTCTTTAAGGCTACTGGAGGCCCATAAATTGCTATGCATGGCAGAGAGCTCCTTGAACACTGGCTTGGTTCAATGATTTCTCTTCCTTGGTTCACCCCCACCTCAAGGCCTTCTAAGCTCAGAGAAGTTTTTAACAAGCTGACACCTCTGAATGTACATTCCAGCTTACCTTCCCAGGATGCTATTCAGTATCTTTTGGTCTTGTGAAGTTAATTTAAGAAATGTACAGAAAACAGCAGAGAGGGTCAAGTCCCTGAGGATTGATGCCCCTGAGGGCATCAATAGATATTAATGCCCCTGCCCAGCTTCCCCTGAGACCGCTCCCCACACCCTTGCCCATGGCCCAGGACCCCATTTCAGCCCAGCCCAGGGCCAGCAGCATCAGCTTCACTTGGTGATAGTCCTGTCTGCAGCCTCGTCTCCATTTCCTCCTGACTGGACCTTTGAGTGGACCTTGGACTTTGTCCCCCAGGGCCACCTCTCCCCATATGGAGAAGGTGTTTATTTGATTACAGGTGTGGGCAGGCATTGGTCATTCAAGATGTTGAGTGTTTTCTGAGTTTATATGAGGTTGCCTAGAATATGAAACAAGTTTTTCAATTACAGTTTTCACTGGTTTTTTTCTTTGGCCACTGCTTTACTGAAGGCAGAGCAGCAAGAAGTTTCTATTCAGAAACCACCTTGAAGATAGATAATTCAGTGGCTTGAGGGAAGACAGGCAGGGGCTGGCCTCCATCCTTTCCTGAAAGTTATGGACAACCTTGTGACTGATCCAATTCACGGGATTTGAATCAGCTGAATGGTTTTCATTCTACTTGTTTATTTACATGTGTAGGAAGCATAATTTCTCGGTCATACAGGTGAAAAAGGTATAGAGTAAAACATTCTCTGGGAATGGTGATCCAGTTGCTCAGTCTGGCCCTGGCCTGCACTCCCATATGGCTACACTATTTGCAGGAACAGGAGACAACACCCAAGTCAAAGCAGCAATTTGATTCCAGAAGGTGATGGGGACAGAGGGCTAAAATAAAACCCCCATCTCAAATCCCATGTCTCTGTTCTATGAATAATGCAAGGAATGATGTCCATGAACTCCCAACTGCACTGCTTAGCCTCAAGAGATACCAACACCTCCCATTATACCATGACCACATCGAAATAATTTCTGCTATTTCTCAGTATGAGCAGTAAAGTGTCTATCTACCCTATACCACCTGTGGTGATTAAATGTGCCTTACAAATGTTAAAACACTTTCCAGCATAAATCTTCAAAGGTCTGCAAGAAATTGTGCTTAACACTGGCTCCTCTCACTTTTTACCTTCTGCGCTAAGAAAGAGAAGTGGCAGTAGATGTTATTGAAATTCAGGCATTTATTTCCACTAATGGTGGGTTGCAGAACTGAATTGTGAGACCAGATTGTGAAATACCAAAGGCTATTTTGTAATCAGTTCATTCACATCTCTCTGTTACCAGTGAGTAGTCTGGTAAAAATGTCCTTTGGTCTGTCTGCCTGGAAAATCCATCTTACTTTTAAAGTCAATTGGAAGTTGCATCTGGAAATCCTAGGATAAGTTACTCCTAGGGTAGTGTTTTCCGGCCTAGAAATAAGCTGGCTGAGAAAATATTTTACTCTCCATAGGATCATTCACTCCTATGTACAAAATATAACTCATTCTTTTATGGGAACAATTGCCTCTAGAAATGTGAATCATTTATGGGTGGTGCCTACAACTTGAGTCTTGAAAGCAGTCAGAAACGTGAGAAGGTCTTGGGCTGAAGTGGGGCACCTCAAGTGATGGTCACCATGGCAGGAACACATTCATCAGAGGGCAGAAACCCAGACCTGCCAGCACCACTCTTCATCCCAAGTGCCCCAATAGCAGTTTGTGTCACAGAAGAGGTGTGAGCCGTTCACCCAGTGAGCACCAGGTAACTTGTGGTGACCTTCATCTGGATTAATCTGCTATGCTCCATAAAATTCCTCCACTTTCTCATTATTTCATGCCATACTGCCCATCTAGTCGAAGTAAAAACCGACCTAAATTGTGGGGACCTTTAAAAGTTTTCAAAAGGTGAATAATTTGGGATTATTTGAAACCTGTTGCAGAGTAAGCTGCAAGCGACTCTTCCCACTCCAACAAGGGTTTCCCAGACCAGAAAAAAAACGTTTGGGACTGTTGGTTCATGTGTGCTGTGGACATTTGATGCTGAGGTTGGACATGCTGTGGAATGCACATGGGGTGGCAGCAAATTCCCCAGGCCAAGTGGCACCTAAAGTGAGCTGCAAACGAGTTCACTCTCCGTGGAATGTAGACATAACACAGAATGAGAGGGAAAATCCACACTGGGGAATACTTCAGCTTTCTGTAGCCACAGTCTAGAACAGTGGGTGCTGAAGGGAAGTGACACAAGCAGCTCTAAGAAAGTCTGGAAATAAGTGGTTTTCAGCTGCAGCCAACACAGAGTGAATTAGTCTGTACTTTGCTGCTCTGTGCACGTGCAGAAATCACCATGGAGCCAATACAGTAGACCAAAATTATGCATCAATACACCTGAGGATCCCAAGTAGGTGTCACTGAGGTCAGGGAGCCAATTCCACCACCTTCTCCAGAAATTCCCCTTGGATAAAGCAAAAAAAGTTCAATCTCCAGCAGTCTCAGTATTTACAATGCATCCAGCACCAAAAGACAAGCACCTCAAGCCCACAGTTCCATGTTTCAGTAGGTTCATTTTGTAGATGTGCCTATACCAAGACCATGTTCCTCCAGGAAGCTGCCCCACTGCCTCAGTCAGAGCATTTGGTGAGCCTGTACAAAAACCTGCTTTCTAGAATCAGAAACCATAAGGGAGCAAGTTCCACTTTATCACTATCTGCCTAAATATATAAATAATCCAAAATCTGAAGTGTGTGTTGGACAGCACCCTCGGGCTATCATTTTACACCCAGCTGTTATTCTCAGAGGGATTCTCAGTAAATCCAGAAATAGACCCAGCCAGGAGTCGGGAACAGGCTCAGAGGAGAATGTCACCATATGGCAGCCCCTGACTGTTGCATAAATGTATTGATTAGCTGAACCAGCTTCAGGATGTCTCTATTAAGGACAGTAACCTCAAGAAGAGACATAAAATTATCAGAAAGATGGAAGAGTATCTAAATCGGATGTTCTTTTCCATTTAACTCCATTCTTCTTGTCCAAAGTATGACATCAATCACTCGAGAAAATTGGTTAATTCAGTTTAAATCTGAAGCCTAAAGACAAGTCCTAAATAAAACTTGAACAGAATAATAATATTTTATTGCTATGACAACAGAATAGCACATTAGCAACCCAAATGACAATATTCTTCCTCCCCTTACACTGACATTGGCAAGGAAAGAAATTATGTTGGAGTTTTTAACATATGTTTCAAAAGGGAAAGGTGGTGGCACATTAAAACCCACCATGAAAATAAAAATCCTCCAAGAGAGTTTTCTTTAGCTGTTTAAGCAGTTAGTGAGTGGGTTTTGAGCTGTGTTCTTTAAATCTGATAGGAACGTGTTGTAAAACAAGTTCTCCCATTCACTTGTTGTGTGACCCAGAGAAAAGTACTTTATCATAGAGTCATAGAATCACAGAATCACGGAATGGTTTGGGTTGAAAAAGACTGGGATGATAAAGAAACCAGAAGGAAAGATACTTCGATTTCAAAATTAAGTCAAACATCAGGCATTAGGCTGCACATTCCCTCACCCTCCACCAACAGAACAGCCTTTCTCAAAGGGAAAAGTGCCCTTTTTCTTGCTGCTGTTCCAACCGCATTTTGTGAGCCCTGAGGACATTGTGCAAACCTGTATCAGCGCCCCAGCAGTCTGGAAATTTCTAGAGGCAAAGGTAAGGCGCTCAGTTGGTCTACAGCCATGTAACAAAATCCATCCCTGGCACAAGACAAACTCTATAGTAAAGCCTCAGCATGGTGCCCAGGAATTTACTTACATAGCTTCACAACAACAGCAAAGGGATACATTTTTCTCTATTTTCAGTGTGCCTGGATGGTTTATCGTGGCGTTTCAGACCCTGAGGTAGGATTGGGTCTGGGTTGTGTTTGGGGATTACCTTGTGCTAGACTTTCACCTCCATGAAATGCAGAATGAGTGTCCCAGCACTCTCTAGGGAGCTCTATGTCGTGGCCCATACCACACTCTAGATTAAAGGATAGATTCAGATTTTCAATTGCTTGGGACTGTAGTTGCTGTCTTGCACTTCTGGAAAATCTGAAGCTGCTCACTATGACACCAAGCCAACATCATAGCTGGATGACCACTGAAGAAGTATAAAACAGCAAACAAACTCATCCTGAAAAGTTTTCTGTTCCTCATTTTGGGTTTAAAATGTTCACAGAAAAAGTTCTGTTAGTTTAGAGAGTTGTTGGCCGAAATGGATACATTTTCCAGGGAAGTCAGCCAGCTTTTAAAGGAGGCCAGATCTGTTTCCACATGGAAATTGGCTCATTTTTGAAGTATAGATGAGTTTTGCATAAAAATATATTAAATTCCTTCCCCCGCCCACAGCCGTTTACACTTTTTCTTGCATCTTGATGGGAGTGCTGCTATTCCACCATCACAGGGAAATGCAATTTGAAAATGTGCAATATTGTGTAAGTAAAATGCCAGTCATCTCAGTATGGATGAGACAGGGAAAAGAGAGGAAAACAGTCCGGACAACAAAAGTTATCCAACTCAGTCAGCTCTTAGAAATGCTTTTTCAATCTATCTAAGCTCTTCCAGAAGCAGCGCAGGGATAGATACTTTCAATTTTCTTGTTCTTTCAAAAAGTAATCAAAGCCTCAGCAATAGAAAAAAATTTAGAAAAAAATCCACAACCTATAACATATAAACAACTGCCTGGTATATTGCTGTTAATTAACTAAAGGCCAGTTATACAGCTTGTTCAGCTGTAATAGCCCTCGTCCTGAGACTATTTGGACAGCAAGTTTGTTCTAAGAAGCACACCCTCCACAAATGAGGAGTTTCATGGAAAAAAGAGAAAAGTTTTTTAATACATGCTGTACCAAAGAACTGAAATGTGTCAAAAAACACATAGCATGTACCAATGCCTCCCTCTGAAGCGTCTGCCATTTGGAATATTGTCATTTAAACACTTTGCCTGTTTAGTGTATTTTGAATGGTTTCATTATAGAACTGGAGGGAAATTCTCCAGAGAAAATGGAAAAATATGTTTTGGAAAGTGTTTCAGAATTGTCAGAATGCCCCATTTTAAACTTTTCAATGAAAGAAAAAAATCAGTGTGTATTGGCACATGCATACGTATCCTACAGTATGTTTCATAACATACATGGTAAAACTAGCAGTAACTTGACTCATAAATAAAAGGCTTCGAAATTATCAAAGTAGAAGATTTCAGGTGGTCTGCATTAAATGCTAAAAGAGGAGTTCAAGTCAAATAATATCAACATTTTGGCAATTGATATGGGATGAGAACCCAAGTCTTGCCCTCCTGTAATCTTACACACCCTGGATCAATTGCATCTTCAGCAAAGGAGATCCTAGTGCTGTCCATCATTGACCAACAGATGCGAAACCTTATTCCAGGTGAGCTTGACACTACAGGGAACTGTCATCATCACACTCCTGACCATGCTGAGTATGAGGAAGAAAGCTGTGACACAGGTAGGAATCCCAGCTCATCCAACTCATCTCTTTTTGAGAAAGGTCATTGCTTCATTCAGGTATTAGCTAAATATAGGAAATGTTCAGGAAGCTGGAAACTTTGATCTTGAAATACTTGTAGGCTTGACTCTATGAAAGGATGAGGGAAATGTTTAAAAAGGATCAAGGGAAACAGATGTTTGGCTTCTTCCATCCGCTGCCACTAAATCAGTTACTGGCCCAAACTAGTATTTTAGCACAGGTGATTTTCCACAAAGCTAATCCTGCTTTCATTCAGTGCATTCCTCTTCCAATAAAAGTCCATCTGCTTGCCTAGCTTTAGACACCAGCATAAATTTTAGCTTGTCCAAATGGATCTTTCAAGGGGGTCCCTGCACCAAGGCTGAGAGAACCACATGCTGCTTAGTGAGAAATCGCAGAGCTGCTCACAGCTTGAGCTGTCTGAGTCACCAGCTGAAGAGAAATTTGACTTTTTGCTTGATTTTTCCTGCTCTTTTTAAAGGAAACTTTAAAAAACAAATAAACCCTACGGGCAAGAAAACAAGCTTTCTCTTTTTGTAGGCACCTCCTCCCAGCCATGGTTAAACACACCACAAAATCCATTTTCTCATGGATTTTTTTTTTTTTTTGCATTTATTTCCTGCTTGCCTCCTTTTGTTTTTCCACAGGCATTAGTGTTGTTTTCTCCTGCTGCACACAGGCTGTGAGCATTTAGTTCTTTCTCTCTGACTTTTACACAGCAAAGGGCTACCAACTGTTACCTGCCCCAGCAGCTTTATCCAATCCCCCTTCACAAATGAGAGGCCACACTGAGATGATTTTTGCTAAAGGAAGGTGATGGCAGTAATTTTGGTTCCTGAAGTTGCATAGTGAGGGCACAGCTGGAAGTCAAGTCAGCCAGGTTCTCCCCTTGCAAACCCAGCCCTAGTTTAAAGACAGAGGTCACTGAAATGCCCAATGGTCAGCCCAGGCTGTCTTCAGTTCACAACTTTCAGCAGCTTCTCATCTCTCCGAGCTCCTATTGCTCATGGAGCAGTAGGCCCAGATGCTTATGGACCAGTCAATAAACACAGATTATAGCTTAAAATGCTTAACTCCACACAACTGTCCAGACAATTATCTACTTATGTATTTACATCATTCTTATTATGTCTCATCAGCTCCCGTGCACTAATGGACTTTATCCTCCGCAAGTGCCTACCACATTAGAACAAAAAACTCCATTTGTTCCTGTTTCTCTTATAAGTGAGTGCCAGGTTCTTCTGATCATCAAAATAGCTTTTTATCTTGAAAATGCTACAAAAAACCGTACTGTCAACAAAAGCAAGTTTGTACTGGAAGCTTTACAAGTTCAACAAAAGTAACGCTGCTGCTTAACAAAACTGTGATTGCAAAAGAACTCAAAACATTTATACTGCCATGAGTGTAATTTAAGGATATTTAGCCTTTGCTCAACCTTTTAGAGACAAAATGCTGTTTCATGCTGCCTATAATATCAACCTTTAGGTTGCAAATCTAGTAAAGTACTAGCAGTAAAACATTATGAATGCTAAAGTTACATTACAAAACTGCAGCTTTACAAACAGATGAATGGTTTCATAGAAACAGCCTCTCGTAACTTTCATGAGCCATTTATCATTAAAAAATTAATTGTAAGACATAATTTGTTCAACTATGATACCAACATAGAGGGTGACTTTGTTTACACCATGTAATATAGTTCCCTGTAAAGTTTTAGGAACAACAGGTAACATGTCAGTATCTTAGAGCAAATAAATCAATGATAAAACTCACTAGTCTTTCATCTCATAATTTTGGGTGAATCCAGAGTTTGTGTAGCAAAATATAGCAATTCGTGTAGTTTGGGGACCACTAAAAACTTCTGCACAGTCTTCTGCAAACTAAGCTCATCAAAACTTAGTCAGGATGAAAAACATGGGAAAAGCATACTTCTCTCCAGTTCTGAGAGAATTCTGGGCAAATACTTGGTAGAGACTCAAGTGTCCTCAGAGACAAGAAAACGCGCTTAGTTAGGGTACCACAGCTTTTCACATCCCCAGTGAAAGAAAAGATCACACAGATCAATGAAATGCTATTTTCTTCAATTACTAAATAAAAATCAGCATTGTGATACTGTGGTGGCGCAGACACCATCCCCGCTTTCTTTAAGCGACCTTAAAACGTTCATTAGTGACAGATACATAACTTGAATCCACACATCTTTCCAGCTTTAGGTTTCCTTTGGGAAACTGTTATTTGTTCACCCGCAAAATCAACTCACATTTTTATCTCTACCCTTAATACACCTTTGACCCACAAAGGGTAATACGTGCTGCTCTGTTCCTGGCCTCATGGACTGAAATTGGAGGGGAAAGTTGTTTTGGGCTAAAGGAGTATATGGCTGATGTATTGCTTCCATTTATTATTTGATCTCATTCTATTGTGTGTTTCCTTATGGCACACTCAATAGGTCTGTAATCACGGGGAACAAGATAGAAAGGGTAGGGCAAGGATTGTATTTCCTGCCTTGGCTGGTGCATAATTTTTATTAGAGCTTATTTTGAAACACAACTTTTAGATAAGAATCCATCATGAAGGATTAGAGATACAGCATTCTGGGATGAAAACTACAGTTATTTTTGAGGGGTTATGTAAACAAAGTGAAGAGTTAATATACCGTCCTCTTTTTTTTATAGCTGAAGTGTTTGGGCTTTTGTTTAAAAAAAAAAAAAAAAAAGGGAAATGATACAGCAGTGTTTAAAAAAAAAATTGTTTTTCCAGCTCCTTTGGTACAACAATTGTTTGATATAAACTTTCATGACACTGTGAGCTTCCTCTCTGCTAATAGCCCAAATGTTCTTTTTCCAGGAGGAGGAAAGAGCCTGTATCCAGGGATAGATCACACCAGCTGCCCCAGAACGAGAAGCCCCTCTGTGGTGCCAAGGTAGTGCTCGGCAAGGACACGGAGCCATGTGGAGTTTGGCCCTTACAGAGGATGGAGGGAGGGATATGTGGGGAAGGGGAGGGGAGTGTCTTTTTTAAAGGAAAATCCATGTATAGTGTGGCTTGTAAGGGAAAAGAGAACATGCAGTAAAAAATTATCTGCAGCTGTTTGCTTATAAAGGAGAACAGGCAACTTTTGCCGGCCTAAAGGCTCGAGTGAAGAGTTGGAAAGAGGCTCAGGGACCAGCATCCCTGCTCCACTCCCAAGAAACATTGTTTCCCTTGCAGAGGTAGGCACCCTGAGATGTGGATATCCCACCTCTGGCCCTGGGGCCGGGCAAGGCAGAGGGCAACATACTCTGGCAGCAGATTCCCAGAGATCAGAGGGACAGAGCCACGCTTTGATCAATGTGTCTCTGATGACTTTTGGGAATTAAGTCTGAGGAAGTGAAAGAAAACTTGCAGTACACCCACATGACACATGAAATAATAAAAACTCCTTGAGAAGCTGCAGGTTAGGACAGGTGTGGTCAGAAATTTTCAGTAAAATCTCCAACTGCTTCTTGAGGCAGCTTGTTGAAATGGAGACCTTGCCAGGCTGTTACTCATAAAAAAAAAAAGTTGAAAGATCCCCCAAAAAAGGTCTTGCCTAGAAAAGCAGGTTGCATAAACTCAGGTCATCCATCATCTTCACAGCTTGAACTGCCTGATGGGGGTAGTCCATGACTGATTCCCAGCTTTACACATGTAACACTATATGTGAGCAGGAAAACCGAATAATGGACCCAGTTCCAAATAGACTCTGGGACTCTTTAAGCCCTTTGACCCAGGAGTGCAAGTGCAGATGAAAATGTGCATCCCTTGTGATGGGCCTCCACAAGCAGTTCCTCCTCTGCCTGCTGTCAAGGGGACACTGGCAAGGGCCTGCAAGGTCCCTTTCCCCACCTCAGGTGCCTCCTATCAACCTTGCAGAAGACCAAGGTCCACAGTCCTTAGCTCTTTCGGGATTGAATCCCTCCAGCTGGGATCTGCAGAGACCCTCTTTGGCCTGGCCAGCACTCTCTGCCTCCCCAGGGAGCACGAGCAGGCACACGAGCAGTTATCGCGCTCAGCAAATACCCGGCACCACCCTGACTTGCCTTCAGTTAACCACTCCCTGGATTTCTCCCTGTAGGCGCTATCCAAACCCACAGACACTTGATATCTGTGTCTTGTCTCAGACCCTTTTTGCTCCAGTCTTCCTCGGTGGGCCTGTCCAAGCAGTTGGGATGGTGTGGATGTTGCAGCAGTAAAATGGAAGAAAGCGGTGAAGCTCTTCTGTGCCAGATGAGCAGCGGTTAATTCGGGATGGCAAGAAGCCCACAGTGGCCAGTTCCCGTGTCCTGTCCAAAAGGTGATGACAGTCTCTGATTGAAAACATGATCCCGTGCACCTCACAGACAATTTTAGTCACAGGCCTAACTGTCTAAATCTGCTTTCACAAAAGATAAAATCTTCCCTTGTATTTTTTTCCATTGCTCAATTAACTATTGTTTCGCTCAGCATGTTTTAATCGTAAGTAAGTTCATTAATAGACGTGCTCTTTGGAATCATGGGGGACTCTGTGATATAATGGCATTAATCTTTCTGAATAACATCATTAATATCCTTTGCCCCTTAAAGGCACCCACTATGCCCCCCAGGCAATTATAAAATTTTGTTCCATGGTACTGAATGAGCTCATCCAGCTAAAATGACTACAATGCCTGTCTGCATAATATCGCTGTTCGTTGCATCCTATTTATTTATACTACTCGTCAGACAGTATTAGAACTTCTTTGTGAGCATGTTTGCTGCAAAGCCACCAGCTCAGCTGGCTGGTCTCCACCTGGGTCCCAGGAGAGCTGATCTATGGAAAGGTCATGAAAGAAGAAGGGGATCCAGAAATTCCTAAACTGGGAGCCTTTTGACAATTCTCTTCAAAATAACCTAGGAGTTGTTTTACCACTGAAGCTGGATCCTGTTAGAGGGACTCCCACTGAATTCAGCAGGCTTGGGGATGTTGCTAAGCCTGCTGTTGGCATTCCTACCAGCCTTACTAAAACAAAATTCCCAGTTTCTGGGTGAACAGGCACTTTTCTCCCCAGAGCTAGGAAAAGTGACATTGCAGCACCTCCACACAGTGAGAGGCTGGGCCATGTCTATTAAAGATTTCCAACACCGGGTATCTTTTAACATATTATTTTTTCCATCCAGACACTCACATCTTCCTATCCTGGGGTCAAGATTCGGACTCCTAAAGAATTTGGGTTTACATCTTATTCATCCTACTTTCTCATCAGTAAAACACAGACACCATCCTTCTCTCCTTTATAAAGCAAGCTGGGAACTGTAGATAAAAATTCCTATACAGAGGTGAGATATCTGACTTTTTTTATGAGCGTACTGGATAGCTCTTGTGTTCTCTGAGTAGAGCAGCAAAGTCTGAGGGTTTGCTGTGTTTATTCTGTCCATATTTGGATGGGAAGAGGCATAGGCAGTAGATGAAAGTAGTTCATATAATAAAACTGGGTTTGGATGAAGCTCAGCAGTATATTGCTGTTTCGTTTTAGCACTCCTGAAATAGTAAGACCTTGTCAAATTCAGTCCCAGAGGAGAAAACCAGGCAGATTTCAGCTTCAACATGTGCCACATAGTTGCACTTTGCCATATTTGCTCACATTATGGCATATATGTGTGGAGGAAGAAGGGAAGAATTTCTCCATTTCTAAGCTGTAAAATGTCTTTCAACACCTCTCTACTGCAGTAGCAATATGTCCTTACTGGTCACAGAAAGAGGCAATTACAGGGCTATAGCCACTCTATCTGCAACCAGAGCCATCCAAAATGTGGATCCAGCTCAATTTTAAGCAGGAGGAATGAATGTTTTATTCTTAAATTCCAGCTTGTATTTCCAAAAAAAAAAAAAAAAAAACAAACCCCAAAGCAACCCAACTCTTCTTGCTACCTCTTTCATTTCCAGCTATGCACAAATTCCTGAATATATGAGCACAGGCTTTTTCTACAGGGCTTTTGACCAGGGGTTTCATGCTTGCTCCCGCAGTCAAGATGCACTTGTAGTTTGCACGTTACATGAAGAGAAGGAAAACAGAAGCATTTCACTGACAAGGAACTTCGTTGAACCTTGAGCACAAGGAGGAGTGGTCAGATGTTACTCGAAGGACAGTGTTCAAGGCCAGGTTGGGTGTGACTTTGAGCAACCTGGTCTAGTGGAAGGTGCCTCTACCCAAGGCAGGGGAGGGATGGAACTAAGTGATCTTTTGCTGCAAAGGTGGAACTAGATGATCTTTCAGGTCCCTTCCAACACAAACCATTCTGTGATTCTCTGATCCTGTTTGCAGCTCTGTTTTCAGACCTATGTGATGGGGAGGTACGGGAGAGGACAGGGAAGCTGCCCTCAAAAATGACAGTGTTTGAAGTTACACAAAGTCTGAGGTCAGGGAGGAGGCATTGATCCAACACAACCTTTTGTCCATTCCTGGCTCATTCTGGTAAGAGCAGAAGAAACAACCATCCTACCACACATGGATGTTGCTTCTCCTGGAGGCCAGAATCCAGATTTTAGCAGCAAGGGGGATCCTGGGACCAGAGTGTCCCCACAACCCCTGCAATGTGAGAATATCTTCAGATGTTTCTTCCGCCCAGTGTAACTATGTGGGGAGAGGGGATGCAGCCACCTCACTGAGACCAGCACAGCATATGAAATCAGGGTGTCCTGCTAACCAAAAAGGAGCATGCAGTGACCTGGATGTTCTTCCCTGCTGTGCCACAACATCCTTTCTGACATCAGGAAAAACTCAGTGCCATAAGTGCTCCCTCTATGAAGTGGGAATAGCGTTTCCTTTCTCCCACAGATGGACTGTCTGGGCTAGTCAGCCCTTTGGACAGGGATTCCATCTGGCTGCAGCTTTGCAGATAAGAGTGCACAGTAGGAGCCCTGATCCCAGCCAGAGCCTCCAGGCACAGACCTACGTGGATGATGGGCACTGGTGAGCCGGCAGGGCAGACAGCAGCCCTGCCTCTTCTCCAGCTCACATCATGCTCATCAGGGCTCACAAACACCTCTGTGAGTGATATTTACAGAGCAGCTGGAGCTGTGGATGCTGCTGACCCAAGAAAAGCAGGGTGAGACATGTTTTCATCGTGTCTCCTTGCTTCCATATGGGCCTGCAAGTTTAGGAATACTGGAGAAATAATTCATCAGCTGCATCTGAGGCACAGGCAAGGGCTGACTCTCTGCTGACTGCAGACCTGTTGCAGTGGAAGCTGCCTTCTGGGTCTCAAACATCATATCTGGTTTAAACCTATTTCCAGTGCCTCTGTCCAAATGTTCCTGCCAAAGTTCATATCTCTCTGAATATCCCACTCCTCTGCCTGTTCCTGCCTCCCTCTCCCTCCATCTTCCTTCCCATAGCCGTGGGAACAGACTTCATCACTTGAGAAAAATGCCCTGCTCATACCCCCCGCTGTTGCTTGAAGCAGACAAAAAAAATTAAAGTCTTTTGAGCAGAGAATCCTTGTCAGGACAAGAAATAATACAGACCTCAGTGAGGATGACATGTACCGCCAGAGAGGTGGTTCAGGCTGTGTGTGCTGCAAGCAGCTGTCTGCCAGACTACAATACAGTGTGGAGTATATGGAATATAATTTCCCTCTCCATTTACATTTAATACAATGCCTTTGGACCACACATTATTAAAAAAAAAAACAAACCATGAAGTCTAGGCACTTGGCTTTCACTAATGGTTTGTTACTCCTCTAACGCTGTCTCTTCAGTGCAGTGTGACAGAGTGATTTGTGTCTCTCCCTCAGACTCCCTCAGCCTTCTTCCCTACCCTGTCTGAAATTTCCTACTTTTAAAAAAAAAACCACCTCTGGATAAAAGTGGGAGGACAGTACTCACATGGGTGGTCTCTTATAATGAAGATAGAGTATCTGGGAACAATATTTTAATGTGCTTTTCTTCTAATTGAGTTTTTCCAGCCTTTGGGATAATTATTTCTACCAATTAGCCCTGGGGTATTGTTAGCTGGAGGCAACTGGTCCTTCTTCAGGCCTCTGACAGAGGTTTACAGTATGCACAATGGTGCACAGTCCAGTTTATGAGAAAAAAATTGCCCCTCTGCTCCCAAAAGTATGGGAAGCGACTCCATTGTCAGACAAACATTTCCCATGGAAATTGTCCTGAGAAGCTTCAGAAGGGTCCACATTTCAGATAAAAGCAAGTGGGTGGAGATTCTTTAACTAAAGCTCAGGAAAGCGGGGGTTATGCCTGAAAGGGAGAGTGGCCCAGGAGAGGGAAGGCAGCAGTCAGACCCCACGAGGCATGGGACAGCTTTGGCCCTTGTTCCCTGCAGTGTCCCAGAGGAGATGTTAAGCCCCACCACTGTGACGAAACCTATCCATAACAATAAAAGAACAGGACAAGATTTAACAACAGTAAATTAACTCAGAGTGAATTTCAAGCCCTTCTTTGCAAACATAAGAGCTACACACTTGTCTTTCCTCATAAATGAGAGCTGAAAAATGATGCAATTGCACAAGTGGCAGAGCAGTGGCCTTGGGCACAAGCCTGGAGTGGCTTTGTTTTACCTCAGCCCTGAGCAGGGCACTTTTTAGCAGTCTGCAGAAGGAAACTGTTAATGCTGAGGAGAGAGGGGTGGCAAGAACTCAGTGCAAAGACCCTGCAGCAAAAATATATAATTGTTATAAAGGTAAAGACCAGTTAAGGGTAATGTATGAGCTGGTAGAAAATAGGGTTAACACTCAGAGAATTTTAAGCCAGGTCTTACAGGACCAAAAATATCTGTTTGGGGAAAATTCAGTTAGTGAAAGCAGAGGAATTTTTCAAGTCAAAGATGAATGAGGTCTTTACATAGCCCAAAATGCAAATGACCTGGTGATGATGGCCATATAAATATGAATTCTTAACTACATTAAAAAAAAGGTCTCCCCAAGTTTTTAAAGAAAGTAGGGGAAGAAATGCTCCCCTGTAAATTTCTCAGTGAAATAATTTTCATTAGAAAATGCTCATTCCTGGAAAAGGAATTCTTTTGTGGAAGCAGAAGAGCATCAGAAGAGACATCTCCAAACTCAGGACGAAGATCATGGGCTGCTCCATAGTGGCAAAACCACGATTCACCCTGGGACATCTATATTTTAGGTACATTTTTTTAATTGCCATTCCATATGAACATTAAAAGACCATACTGTATGTGTGCAAAGCACAGCTGCTGCCTCTCCAGCATGATCCCAGCATGATCCCAGCATGGGATGGAGACACGACAGTGCTCAGAGGCCAACCATGGGCATCACAAGAGCTTCCTGACGGATACCAAGGCTTTCCCAATTTAGGATCTGCCTCCGAACATGTAACTACAATCAAATAAAACTTGCAGCAGCTTCTGTTACTAGTGTAGGAAAAGTGTGAGAGCAATCTGAGCAAAGCTTGTTGTGAAGTTAAGACATAGGGGAGATTTTTGCATGTGGGAAGTAAACAATACTTCTACGGCAGGAAAGTAAGTACAGTATAGTGGAATGGGATTTTAAAGAGAAATCCTGTAAAGATAATTCTTTTTATGAGCTCTTAGATGTGTGTTTGTTGCTATCTTCCTCAGCTTCCTTCCCCACCCGATAAATTCTTCCTGTTCCGGGATAGTCTCTGAATTACTGTTGGCAATTTCAGTACTTAAGCAAAGAAGCAGAGAATTTATTGCTAAGATAAAAGTCCTGAACAACCATTTCAGCATGTGCTAGATGTCTTGGCAGCGAGTCCTTCACACAACAAACATCTCCATACAAAGCCATGAATACTGAAGCTTCAATGGAGTCACTCACATGATGACCAGGGAGGTATGGCACAGGGATTTTGACTGATTTCCCTGTGAATTACAAAGGCACTAATGAAAATATCAGAAATACAAGTCAGTCACTCCCATTGCCATGATACTTCTTTATTTATTAAACATTTGGTAATATGTATAAATAAATATATTTAAGGAGTGTACCTCTATTTGACATTGTTTCTCCTTGGAAGCAATGGCACCAGTTTTTCCAGGGACTGAAAGTCCTATGAGTAGAAATCAAATAGTCCATCTTCCTAGGCCTGGCTGTCTGTTCCAATGGCTGTCTGTCTGCCTGAACTGTTCTTCCAAATCTGCAGTGATAGAGCTTCTACAATACCTTTTGTTCATCTTCATTTCATCTGAAATGTGAGAAAATAAGGGTGGGCATTTTAAAGACAGAACTGGATATAAAGTAGGTTTCCTAACATGATAAAATATTTTTTTAATCTTTCATATTGTCAGTTATTCTATACATTTCAAGTTAGCAGTGTCTAGTGTTTGAATCTTGGTTTTAACTATCTCACACCAGTTTGTACTGGCTTTCACAAAAGATGAATCAAGTCTATTATAGCTCCAGGTAGGAAAGGGTTTTTTACTGAGATGATAATATATTTCCTGGTGTCTGTTCTAGTAGAGTTTTAGTAGCCTTAAAAGATTAAAAAAAAATAAAAATCCCAACTATAAAATCTTGAAGCAATTCCTTAAAAAGAGAGGTCTGTCTCAGATTATAAGAAAGTCCCACTGTGGTTTTCCACAAGCTCCTACAGAAGGGCTTAAAATAGTGGATTGGGCAGTAGTCAACAGAGACACCCTGGATCAGACCTAATGCACATCCATGCAAGACATTTTTTAACATGTAAGCCAGAATCAGATGCTTTAGAGAAAATTCGTGCAGCTGTGGGATAATCTGCCTGCCAGGACAATTTCATCCTAAATCTTTATACTGAAACACTTAAACCCTGAAGAATGAGGTCTGATAATATTTCCAAGCCTGTAGTTTTGTTGGCTTTAGAGTTATAGTTCTCTCTGCACTTGCTGTCAATATAAAATGTCCGATTCCTACTTGGACCTTGATAAATCCTTAGCTTCAAAGAGGCTCGGTTTCAACACTCTACCTAGACTTTGTCAGCAAAGGTAAGTCAAAAGAAAAAGCTTTGCAAGTGCCTTAGATATCACAGCCAGTTCCAAGGGAATAGAACATCGAGGAATATAAAGGAGGAGTATAACTTCAAAAGGTCAGAGAGCAAATGTCTGAAACAACTGAAGAAAAGCCTTCCCTCACCCCAGAGGTTTAAGATAACTGGCAGAAGAAGAAAATAATTTTGAAGGATACCTGCTTCTGCCATGCAAAAGAAGGTTTTTACTAGTAAATATGCTAACCTGAAGCTGTTTAATATCGCTTTTGCAACAGATGTTGGCTACATTTGCACATAGGAAATGGTTGAGGTGGATGCAAAGGTACTTGGAAATACTTTATAAAGCTCTGTAGCTTTCCTGCAGGCGGTGGAACTCTGCCAGTCACACAAGATGAAGATCTGGCCTAATCATTAAAGGTTTCAGATCTTCAACAAAAGAGGTAGGCATGTGTTCAGAGCTGAGCTCCCTGACCTAAAAACCCAAGGAGAAAAAGTAGCAGAATGGAGCAGCACATCTGAAAATCCCCTGGATAACTACAGGCCCTGGCTCGGAGATGCGCTGACAATCATACAGAGTTCCTTCACAGAAGAAATTGGTCACATTTCTAGAGGGTACAGTGGAAAAGGGATCTTAATTTTGCATGTCTTTTTAGAAGGCAAAGAAGGGCACTGCTAATGAGATATGGGAGCCCTGCTTCTGCTTAAGGTGTGAAATCAGTCCTGAATGTCTGGGTAAAGCAGAAGCTGGTCTAAGGTAGTTAAAATCAGGGCATTATAATTTTAGATTAAAATACATACAATTATTCCTTTCTCGTTCTACACAGACATGGGAAAAATGTGGAATAATATCAAAAGAGACCACCTCAAGTCAGGGCAATGCCCCACCTAGTCCTATCAGTGCCTTAGGGAAAGTAAACATGACACATGTAGGTCAAATATTTCCATGATGTACCCTCCCAAAGTGAACTCATCCAGGGATTTACCATGCTGGAAGAACATTGCATTTAATATCTGTTCTTGGACTCTTCCTCCTTGAAAATGCCTTTTTGAACTCGTTTATAATTTCAGTCTCCACATCATCCCCAGCAATGATTTCCACAATTCCACTGGGTGAAAAATTAGTGCTTTGGTATAATTTATTTTTAAACTTGATAAACTGTATGCCCTTGACTTTTTGGGTTGTATTCACTTTCTCCACACTGCTCAGGATTTTATGTGTCTTCATTGTACTCTCTTCAGCCACCTCACTTCTAAGCTGAAGGGTCACAGCCAGACATGAAAGCTGCTCCATTCTTCTCTATCCTTTTTGTATTTCTTTGTGCCAGTTCTCCCATACCATTCTAAACATAAGGATGACTAGGATCACACTTTATATCCAAAATAGAAAAGGACCCATTATTGTGTATATACTCTCTCCTTTCCCCAGAAAAGTGCATTTTAAAATAAGATAATACAAGATTTGGCAAGATCTTTGTAAAGCCTCATTGATTTTATTGTTTCTTCTCATGCACACTCCACACTAAACCAGTTTTGCAGCACTATTTCCTTAGATCCTATAGGCTTGGCTCTTTCTCCAACAAACCTCAAAACAAAGCCCTCGCTTACTTTAGCAGACGCTTTGCTTTTGCACTGAAGTTGTATGATTGTTAATCCAATACATCCTGCCTCGACGATGCCAAGCTCTGTGAAATTAAAATACACCAAAACTCGGAAAGTTGTACGAGCCACCCCAAAAATAGCTGGCCTGCCATTTTCCACCCGATATGATTTATCGTTGCAGTGACTATTTGGCGTGTCTCTGGGTAATCCCTTGCTCTGGGCACAGATTTCATAACATTTCTTCACTCACCGCAGCTGAAGATCACATTGACTGATTTAGTTCATTCGTAGCCCACCCCGTTTCTCCTTGCTTTGTTTCTTTTGGTTTCGGGGTGTGAAGTTTCACACTCTGTGTGTGACCCATGGTCTCACTGCCTTGGGCTGATCCACCTGCCCTCCCTGCCTGCACCCTGCTGAGACTCACATGGGTTGTGCTGGGCAGACAACTATTTTTTTTGTTTCAGGAGGCACTGAGGAAGGACCCAGCCATGTCCTCAGGAGGTGCTCTGAAAGTGTGGACACAACAACGTCCTTTGCCCAAGACCTTACAGCTGGTGTAGAGTGGTGAAGGTGATTCACACAACAGAAGGTTTGAAGTGCCAGCTGTTCACATGGCAGAAAGAAAGGACTACATTTGTCCTGGTTTCTTTTATGTACCCAGTCCCAGGGGCCATTGGGTGAATCCTGAGAGATACTTAGAAGAACCTCACTATTCAGAATAGTAATTAAGAATTAATGACTGGATATTTACCACCAAGCGGAGTTGCCATGTCCAACACACTTGGCAAAAGGCAACCTCCAATTCATACAGGATCAGACCTGTTTAATCCATTAATCCTCACAACATGTTGAAGCAGCTGGGTTTTATCATCCTTATTTTGCAAAAGGGAAGAGCTCAGGCATCAAAGTTGGGTGGCTTGTCTTTCACCAGGGAGGTTTTCTCCTTTAGTTGCTCTTAATGATGCCAAAGATCCCACCTTGTCTAGAATAAAGGACTTAATTGGAAGTCAACTGAAAGAAGGGCTGCCTTTGGATAATCCAGGTTCAGGAAAGGTTGATTTAAACTGCAGGCTGCCCTGGAATGACTCTTGCTGCACCTCTCACATGACAGTCGGTTCTCACATTCACACCCTTGTTTCATGTCTTTCAGGCAGATTCAACTCTCTCCAAATGATTCCTGGATTAAAAGTGCAGGCTCATGCTCATCCAGCGCTAAACATCCCCTGCTTCTGATGCAGGAGGAATGAAGCTCAATAAACTGAGTAACAACTCAGCATTACCCAAAAATAGGCCAGGTGTGAAGAGAACCAGCATTCCCTGAAGCTAAACTGCAAGTGGGTGTGACAGAACACCTTTCTCTATAACATCCAGTGCTGCAGGGGCTCTTTTTTAAAAAAGAAAACTTTTATTTTCATAAAAGATAGATCAAGATCAATAACAGCATTAAACATGGATCATGGTAACAAGAAACTAGTGGAAATTTATGGCCACTCAATCCACTTAACTCTGCCAGAGCAATAACCCACCACTGGGGTTATAAATTGTTGAGCTGAGTCTGCAGTTTTAAAATGTTATCCAAAATCAATTGCCCCCCTCCTCGATTAGACCATTAGTTGTCAACAACTTCGTTAGATAATAAGCCAGCGGTTCACATCTGCCTGGGAGCAGAGTCAGGCTTGAGCTGTTTCCCTGGCTACTTGAGCTGAATTCACGTCTGTTATCATTAATGTGAATGTGGGTAGGAAAGCAAAAAGCTATGCTGGAAATGAAATCAAGTTCTCCTCCCACTGCCTGAAGCACATAAATCTTCCAAGTTAATGGTGCCACAGAATAGGCCTGATTGACTGCAGCAGGGGTCGGGGGATGCACGAGGAATGTGGGGTCAAGCCCCGCGTACCACTGACCTCTCTGAGGAGGTGTGTGCCATTGCAGCCTCCCCCAAATCTGCTGCTCGGTGCCCGTCTGAAGTCATTAGTATCTATCTACACACTGCGCTGACGGCCCCTGCAGACCCTCTGCTTTGCTCCGTTGCTATGTGAGCAGCAGTGGGAGGAGCTGTGCTGTTCAGAAGGCCCGAAGTGTGGGAAACTCAGCTGGGGTCAGTGGTCACAGGTCATCAGTGCGGAGATGGCTCCTGTCTGAGGTCAGGTCCATCCTCTCTCTGCATGGACAGAGATAAAGACACCAAATGTGAGGGCAAAGATGAGACTTGTGAAATATGGCCCAGCAGAAGAGGAAGAGAGTATCTGGGGTACACCAACCCTGGCACGAGGGGTCACTACCAAGTGTGGCTCACACCAGAGTGTGTCTGGTGTCCCAGGACCCTCCCTGATGTGCCAATGTGCTACATGGTTTTGGCACAGCTTGGCACTACACTTGGCAGTGTAGTGGTGGTGGTGTATTGGCCACTGCTATAGAGGGACACTGCAATAGCCTGATGTCAACCAACTTCATCTGGCTTCTTCCAGTGGGATCATCAGGAGTCAGGATCTCAGCACGGGTCACACTTTAAAAATTGAAACCAATAATAAGTACAACGAGCAAGACTGACAGAACCTATTTTCTTCTGACATCAGTTTTGTGCTGTTGGCTCTCCAGGGACGTCAGTGACATATTTCCTGGGTCTGCAACAACATCTGCAACTACATTAGGCATTTTGCACATGCTATCTCTCACATTTGACAGCACTGTTGCTCCAGACAGAGACCATGGACCCTCTTCCTTTGTGATTTGCATTCCTGTAGCTGAGCACAAGGTGGTAGATGACCAGATTCCTGTTTTCAGACACCCAAAAAGCCCAGCTATGTTATCTACACAGCGGTGGTACACCTAGACAGCAAGTAGTTAGGCTGGGAACAGAAACATTGGAATCAAGAAAATTAATTTAAATCCATTCTGAACTACAGTCTTCCTAAGTTCATTTTGACTCCTGGGTGCTTTTGCACTGGTATCCAAACAGATAACTCTGCCATGCTGGAGTCACCTTATTTTAGTAAACATGTTCAAGAGCATCATGAAGGCAACTACTGTGCAAAGAAGCTTTGGAAGAGCTGAATTTGATAACTCAAACACAGTGTCACATGAGTATTTTTATCTGGTTTTTAGCATCATTCTCTACTTTTTCAAGACAGGACAAAGTCTGTCAGTGCCACAGCATGGCTACCTTACCCAGAGATGGGAAAGCAGGGACCAGCAGATCTCCCAACAGCTTTTTTCCTTGCTCTCACCACCACGTCACATGTGTAAAACTCAAGTGGCATAAGACCATCATGTTAACATTATTCAAAGCCCAGCTCTACCCTCACATTGCTTTTTCCTCTGAAGCAAACCCTGTTCTCCTGCATGCAGTTATTTATATTTCTTATTGCTGATCTTTCTGGTAGGCTGTTCCACTTAACACCCCCCAAGCAGAGGATTCCCAGCAGGAACCTCTCTGCAGCAACACTGCTTTTAACCTATCATTATAATGACCATAATTTAGTGTCATTGTATTTCTACCCCCTCTCAGTGTTAAACATTAACCTTGGGCCCACTATTGACTGATGGAAGGCATGTGCTGCAATCATATGGGAAATACTGGGCATTATTTGGCCCTTCAGGAGATGAAGGCATACAGAGGTCCATGCTGTGTTGTTTAGTGGAAGAGAGAAAAATGTCTGTGCAGAGCCAGTTTCAAAATCAGCCTTTAAATTGAGATTTCATAACTTGTGCTTCCAAAGTTTGGCTCAGAAAAGCACTAAATCTTTTCCACTGCCCTAGGATTGAGAAACCACAGAAGTTTCCTTGATGATCAACCTTGTTAGCTCCAAGGACCTATTCTTTCCGGGTCCTCATTGTGTGACAACAAGAAAGAAAGAATGAGTTCCTGGAAGTAAAGACCCTCCTTCTGTTCAGGTTTGAATAAAGAAAGGGTCACCGCCCCTGAAGGCTTGCCTCTCTTTTTTCCTTTTCCTAGACCACATAAATAGAAGAGCAACACCAGCCCATAGGCTGAATACATCAGGTTCTGATCATACACCAAAGCTTTTGCAACACGTGAAACTCATACATGCTGTCACGTGCACGGGGTGTCATGTACACGTTAATCCTACGTGGGATTGAATGTGCAGATTCCTGTCTCTCTGTGATGTCTACCTCCCCTTGCATAATCCCTGAATAATACTCTGCCTTTGGAATGAAAATCTGAGAACATTTTGAACTTTTTTTAACCTACGAATAGAAGGCTGGTGGTGGGATCAGTAGGTACTGACGGGAGAAGTACCAGGAAGCAGGAATACTGAAAAATACCTCCTTTTCCTTTGCCATTAAAGGCCTTGACAGGCCTCCCTCTCACTTCTTTCATCTCACCCAAACTTACCAGAAAAATCCTTCCCACCAAGTCACCCACGACTTTCAAACTTCCTTTACTTTTTCGGTGTTTCAAAACACTTACCGAGCATAAAGGCAAGGGAAATCCAGTTGGTGAACCCTAACCCTCTTCTCCCCCACGCAGCTCACAGGAGCAGACTGGCAGCATCCCACAACAAGGTCCTTTATGTGAATGCTTCCAGCAACTTGCATGAGAGGACTCCCATCCCCATCAGTTGCACTTGGGGGTATCTAAATATCCTGTGATGGTCCTGTTTGCAGACCCAAACTGTTTACCACCAAAACAGACAAAATCTCATTGTTCCCCCATATAACACGGGATGCTAATTATTCCACTTTTCTGACAAAGAGCAATATTGTTGTTGTGTTTACACAAAGTCAAGTGAGAAGCTGTGACAGAGTCACTGGATAAGCTCAGGTGGCCTCAATTCCTGCCTAGATCTACTTCAGACAAACATTTCTCAGGACTGACGTTGACTCAAAAGCCTTACTACACCCAGACCTGTACACACTGAGGTGTACAGCTGCATTACCTACCTCTCTGAGCCACTAACCCTCTCACAGACAAATACAAGGTTGGTGGGACAACATTTGCTGCTCTGCAAATCCCACTGGTTGCATCCACTGACACCCCTCCAAGTCCTTCTCTCCAGGGCTGTCCTCAATCCATTCCCTGCCCCATTTGTATTTGTGTTTGGAATTGCCTCAATCCAGGTGCAGGGCCTTGCACTTGGCCTCGCTGAAATTCATGAAGTTTGCATGAGCTCAGCTCTCAAGCCTGTCTAGGTCCCTCTGGATGGCATCCTGTCTCTCCAGCATGTCAACCCCACCACACAGCTGGGTGTCATTGGCAAACTTGCTGAGGGCGCATCAATCCCCCTGTTCATGTCACCAACAGAGATGTTGAACAACACCAGTCCCAAAACCAACCCCTCAGGAACACCACTTCTCACTGGTCTCTTCCTTTTGTACCCTCTGGTGAATACATTCAGTTTAATCACACTGTATCTTGTCTGTTATTTTCCATTGCTGCCTTGTGTCTTGCCAGCTTTGTATCACAGTGAAGCTCTTTTTTTTTTTTTTTTTTTTGGAGAAAACTGAAGGAAAAAGGCATTAAATATATTGGCCTTCTCTAGGTCATCTGTACTGCTCCTGTTCCTCATTAGGTAATGGGCTTACGCCTGCTGCTGTCTTTCTCTTACTTTACTGTATTTATAGCACCTTTCTCCTTGTTTCCTAACACTCCTCAGTGGTTGTAATTCATTTAGCACGGCAACCTTTCTGCCCTACATGCTTATTTTATTCCTTGATCTCATCCTCAGTAATGTGACCTCATTCTCCTTTTTAAAATTATTCTTCTGGGACTCTCCTATTCTTACCCTACCCTCTGGCTATCTGCAGTGAGTAGAGGTGGATCTTTTAACGCGAGCAGTGTCCCCTGGCTCAGTTGCTTTCTGCCCATGAGGGCAGCTCCTCACCCCTGGCCGTGGTGAGAAAACCTGTCAAGATGTGGGAACCCACTCAAATGGCAAGGCTTTATTCACAACACAGCATTTAAGTTGTTCCCAATCCTTCCATTATTACTCGGCACTGGTGAGGCCACACCTCAAATCCTCTGTTCAGTTTTGGGCCCCTCTCTACAAGAAGGACGTTGAGGTGCTGGAGAGTGTCCAGAGAAGGGCAACAGAGCTGGAGAAGGGTCTGAAACACAAGTCTTGTGAGGAGCAGCTGAGGGAGCTGGGGGTGTTTAGCCTGGAGAAAAGGAGACTCAGGAGGAACTTATCACTCTCTACAATTACCTGAAAGGAGCTTATAGTGAGGTGGGGGGTCAGTCTCTTCTCCCAGGTAATGAGTGACAGGACTAAAGCAAATGGTCTCAAGTTGCACTACGGGAAGTTTAGATTGAGTATTAGGAAAAATTTCTTCCCTGAAAGGGTGGTAAGGCATTGGAATGTGTTGCCCAAGGAGTCATGAAATCACCATCCCTGGAAGTGTTCAAAAGGTGTGTGGATGTGGCACTTAGGGACATGGTTTATGGTGAACACAGCTGGGTTAGCAGTTGGACCTGATGATCTTAAAAGTCTTTTCCAATCTTAATGATTCTATGAATCTATATGAGGGATATACCAGATGAAATCAGGGACATCTGTATCCCACAATGCTGCCATGCTGTGATAGCAAATGATGGGAAAGGGTGGGCCTCAATCCCAAGCCCATTTCCACCAGCAAAGGCAACATCCACGGAGAGGAGAACAGGGCATTACAGAAATGTCTCTGCCCCCTATCATTGAATGAAAGCCACAGAAATTTTCCCTCCAGTTTTCAAGTCTGCTGGATACCTTAGTGTCAGCTAAAGACTTACTTGGTTTTCTTCTGCAGGAGGGATGAACATTTTTCTGTGCAGATCTGCTGTGGCAGTGTTAAAAGGATGCAGGTCTGCCTTGCTCTGCTCCTCCTCCCTGCTCACACAGGAACCAACACTTCCCAAAGCCACCTCTGTACAGTCTGCGGTGAGTTAATGTGACACTGGCAAAACTAAAGCCGTTTAAAAAAAAGTGTTTAAAGCTTTAAAATATGTATCTCCTCAGGCAAAATCATCTGACATAGAAAGCAAAAGCAACCACTGCCCCACAGTGAGGATAACTCAAACAGAAGTACTGGGAGCTTTGTATGCGTCCAGTTTGTCGTGCAGGTCCTGGTGCGTGCTGTAGAAGGGGGATGTTGGAGCAAGAGAGATTCACCCATGTTTGACTTCCAAAAGACATGAAGGGGTTGAAGCCTTACCTGTTCCCTCTATGATCTCAGCAATGCAGCCTCTACCCCGAAATCCCAGCCATGCCCAGCAGCAGCTGATTGCAACCCTCCAGGTAGGACACGAAAGGCTTTCTCTGTCCAGTTTATTAGAGTGATTCTGCTCTAAGACTTGACTTGGTCTCACCAGGTAGTTTCCCTTCTCAGTACAAGATGTTAAATAATTTGCAAAATGCTTGCAGTTGCATTGATACATACTGGCTGTACTGGCCAAGTGTGTTTTTTGGGAAGTATCTTAATCCCAGCATGTCCCTCCTCAAAACTTTTCCTGTCTGAGATTGCAAACGCTTGGCACTCAGAAGCTGAGGGAAGGGAGAGCTGTTGTGATGTCTGAATCAGGGTGTTTTATTTCAGGGCACCTGGAGGCAAAGAGCTTCAGAGAGTGTTGTCTCTGTCAATGAAGACCACAGTTAATGCAGGGCTGAGAACAGAAATCAAAAACACTCCTAGACCCCTCTTCCAACCTTCCTAGATGAAAACCTGTTTTTAAAATATTTTAAAGATGCATTTTTATAACTCACTTATCACATAGGTATCTGACTACTGTAGTGTGTTGAACCACCAGTTTTAATATCACAGAAGCACTCTCCTGCTGACATGTGCCTAGATAATCTCAACACTCTCTTTATCCAGAAAATGTTGGGGGTTTATGCCTTAATTCCTTAAATTCAGATAAACTCAGAGGAGTTTCCCAAAGTCAACCTAGAGCCTGTGCAGATCAGCAGGGCTGGTTATTTTTCATCCAGCAGCTGATCCAGGCCCTGGTTGCTGCCTGTCTCACCCAGTGAGACCTTGGTTGAACCAGCCTGGCCCCACCAGCCTCCGTATCAGGTTGTGTGAATGCAATCTAAATTCAGCAAGCAGCCCTAATTAATGCTCCTTATGTTTATTTGACTCACCGAAGATACACATCGACCTAAGTAGTAAATCTCATCGTCGCATAGGAACTACAGGGATCAGTTCCCTTCCAAAAGCATCCTGGATGGAGACCAAGATATCTAATACTGTGGGGAAAACACATATTGAGTGTCAAATTAAAGCAACAGCAGCTCTGCAACAAATGGCAACTTCCTCCTGGGAGAGTCAAAGATGGCTCTGACTGCTGATGGTTTTAAATGTGCTTTCAAAGTATTAATAGAGGCAACTTAAAATAGTTCCTCTCACTCTGGTTCCTGCTTTAACTCATACCCAACTGCTACACATACTGTGTCTGCTCCTGCTAATACACTCTCTGACAAATCACAGCCATGCACAGGTTTCCTTTCAGTATTTCCAATTTACTCTTTAATGGGAGACAAATGTGTCTTATTTGCTGACTGCTTAATGAGTCTGAAAGAATTTCCAGGCATGCAATGGGATGGTGCCTTTTGGAGCTGCTTGAAAGTTGCTTTCTTTGCTTAAATCTGTGCCCATAGGATATTCACCGGCACCTGGATGTTGCACTGGCCAGTGAAATAGCAACATGTAAATCAGTATATAATGTAAAAAAAAAAAAGGAACTTTGACGGGAGTGTTCCCATTTATACTTATTTATACTTGACAAGAGTAAGAAACCAACATATCGAACCGACAAGATGCACATGCAAACAGTTGCTCTACTGCTGTAGTTGTAGGATAGTAATTGCTGTCTGGCTTCCCATTGTACAAACACACTGAGTAGGTGATCGTGGCAAATTCAGGTCTGTTGAATTTCATGCTCCTGGGGTTTACTGTTGATTATTCAGAGGGAGTCTTTGTTTTGGTGGCCATGCAAAGGAAATATGCCTCTTTGTGGATTTCTACGTGATTTTGGGATTGGACTTTTTTATTATTTTCTTTTTAGTCTGAGAACTCCACCAGGAAAAGTTTCCAAGTGCAGACTTCTTGATGTAAATATTTATACTGTCACCTGCCTTTCCACCTGCTCCCAGCCACTGGGTCAGAGGTGGGAAGCATGGATTAAAGGCCGGGGACAAGAGGAAATGCAGCAGGGAAAGAAGCTGAGAGGGGAGCCTGAGGCAAGGGTACTTGGGGCGTGAGAACGGCTGGAGGAGTTGAGGGAGGGCAAGGGATGGAGTCATGAGCAGGGGCGGGGGATTTGTGAAAATATTACATAAAAACCATAATTTTGGCTGGGATGGGAGAGTCTTTCACTGGCAAATCTGGTGTCCATCACTCTTCCTTCACAAAGGAAGGGCGGTTTGTGGGTGCTGGGTTTTGTGTGAGCTGTGGGTACGTGGTTGCAGACGCTGCAAAGCGCCTTTGGCAACAAAGAGCCAGATGCAGTGAGTTTGATCAGAGTCAGATGGGGTTTGGGGGAATAAAACACCCCAAAATAGGTGGTCATTGGAATAGAAACAAAAAGAGAAATTGTACATTGACCCTGAACTCATGTGACCGAAAAAGGAATAAATCCCTCATTTTTCCAGCATAAAAAACCTATGCAGTTTTCTAGAGACTAAAAGGCCTTAGATCTTACTGCTTTGTCTTTCTTACTGCTAGTAGGGCATTCAGCCTTAAGAAAACCATTAAGAACATGCTTTCTCAGGGTATATGAGGCTTTTTACTATTCAATAACCGGGGGGAAAATGAATTAATATTATTCTGTTGATTTCACAAACTGAGAGGACTTTAGAGTTTTCCTCTCTTAGAAAAGTTTTACTTTTCCGCTCTCAACTATACCAAAATTAGCCACATTTACTGCAGAAAAGCCTTGTTAGTGTTCAGCATGTATTTGAAATACACAGGCATGCCAGATGAAAACCAGCAGTGTGAAATTAGTGCACCCAGAGAAAAAGGCAAGGATCAGACTGGACCCTCTGGGGCTGGCTGCTGGCAAGCCTGCAGCGTGTGTGTGCTCTCCCCTCTACTCCCAGTGCCCTTGATTTCTCAGGCTGTTTTGAAAGACAAAAAGAAAGTTGGTAATCATACACCGACAGATGGTTCCTTGGTTAGTTACTCTTTATTTAGATGGAAGCAACTGCAATTCATCGGCCTTTTCTTTTCTTTTTTTTCATAGCCACATCATGGTGAACTTTCAACTCCTAATCTATTTCTAAGAAGTATTGTGTGGTGAGTGTCTATTAATAACAAACCTTGGGCTGACTGGAAATTTCCTTTTTCATATTCGTATTCCAGTCTCTGAGATGGTTTTCACCCAATTTTATTTCACTTTTCAATGACAGAGCAATGTAGGAAGTTTTCCAGTGAATGTCATATTAAATATATTGCTTACATGCCTATAATTAGAACTTAGACATTTCTTTCTTACTTTTGGGCTTCCTTTCTTTACCTTAATTGTGAACTGATAGCTAATGAGCTGCTTGTTTTTTTATTTTGATCCTGAATAATTTTGATTGATTATTTTGGGGAAATATGCTTGTAGCACCTTCCTACACATATCAGAGTTAAACTGTATCTGTGAATAGTCCTTTTGAATGGTATTTTACACAACTCTGTATGCATTTAAAGTTAAGAACGTCTCTAAATAACTTGGTTAGGTGGAAACCTGAAACAAAGGAATTTGGAAGGATCGGCTTAAAGTTGAAGAGTGGCTCTCTACGACAGAGAAAGCCTGTGTTACAGCCCAGATCATGGCCAAGGGTTCACTTTCCTTTTGACCCTTTTGGGTCGATGTAGGATTTCATTTCGCACATCTTAGATCCAAGTGGACAGCAATTTCTCCAGGATTCAGTAATTAAAATAAAACCCCATTTAAAAAACTCCTAAACAACGAGATACGCTTCGGGGATTTTTGTTTCATATTTCCTACCAGACATCATTACAGGCCAGCACCAGAATTACTGAGTGCAAACAAACTTGCAAATGAAGTAGTGTCCAAGTTTTCTTTTGCAGACATAGGGGAAACTTACACTGAAACATTTTTTCCAGCAGCACAAGCTCAAAATATCAGAACTACTCACTTTACTGGGTATTGAAGTGGGTTGAAGAAAAAAAGATCACTACCCTGAAATTTTAAAAATACATTAAAATAGATTTGAAGAACAGAAGGGGACCACCTCTATACTTAGTTACCATAAATCACTTAATGCAACTGTGCTTATTCATTTTTTATGGAATTACTCTGGATTTTGCAAGGAAAAATCTCAGGGAAGTCAAATAATCAATACCTTTACTTGTAAAAGCATCTTATCCAAGACTGCTCAAAATTATTTTATATTTGGACCTGATCTACCTCAAAACCAGTCCATGGTTGTAGGGATCGGAGCCGAATTCAAAGCCAGTTTCAGGTCGCTCAGTACTATGCAGGTTCAACTTTTTTGAAAATCCTTCACTTTTTCATATGCCATTAACACTATCAAATATCTACCTAAAGGTTTGTTCTGTAACAGGAGAAATGAGAGGAAGAGTCCCTTTTTCACGGGAGTTTTATGGATACACCCCACTGTTGGCCTCCTGTACAAGAAGTACATTGATTTCCCATGAGGAATGGCATGCTGCCAGAAGATGGGATCACTGATATGAACTGCTCACTTCCTTGAGAACTGTGGTCTTCCTCATCTCCTTTTGGCAAAAAGTTCCCTTTTTATTGATAAACCTCATTAGGCAACTGGGCATTTCTTCTGTTGTTTTATCCTCAGGTCACCTCTCTGGACTTGAGCTTGCCCAAGTGCTGGTGAAAGGCATTAGGATGATGCCATGTTTTTGCATGGAAAAAGAAGATGCCACAAGAAGATCCCAAGAGAGGTCCTCTAGGCAAACCTATTCAAGGGCCTGGACCAACTGTTTCAAGGATTTGTTTTGGGTACGTTCTCCTTGCAGGAGAGCTCCTTCTGCAACTCCTCATCAGGAGAAATGGTCACATCCGCAGAACTCAACTCAGCCAAATTGCCCTGCAGGCACCTCCCTCCCCCTGACTCCGTGGATCCTCCAGCTGCCCTCCTTCTCCTCCTCTTCCCCCCTTTGGCACTGATCTGCAACCCCCACGGGTCACACAGTGGGCAATGAGATTAAGACTGGGATTTGTAAAGATGATGCCTTTTTAGACAGCTTAATAGGCCAGATGCTCAGCTGAGGATCAGGCCATCTGTGCATTCAAGCCTTACCTGTAACAAACAGGTCATTTCGAGCAGAACTGTTAAGAGAGAGAGGGAAACAATTAGGGACTGCAAACCCAAAACCCAGGTACACAGGAACGTGGAAGGACCTCCTGACACAAAGAACGTGGAAGAGAAAATGAGCGTGATGTTCATGGCTGATATAGGCACTAGTAAGAGGGAGGCAATCCCAAACTGCATGCATGGCAGAAGACTTCTTTGCTCTTTCAGCAGATATTAAGGAGCCCAAGAGTCAGCAAAACCGATAATTATACTCACTCTAAAACCCTTTGCACCATCAGAGTAGAGTGAAGCGAGCCCCCCCCAGAAATGGGAGTTAGGTTCAGTCCCCAAAGCCAGCTGCTGCTTTAGTGCAGTGATCTGTCTCCATACTCCCTGATAAGCAGTCTATGCCCCGTGACTTATAATAAAAGGGAACGATGGTCCCTGAACAAACCCAGAAAAGAGGTATTGATTTGCAAATAGTTTAAAAGAATATTCAAGGGTCATGAGCTGACCCTTTTTCAGCTCTGACATTTTATATCAGGGGGGATCCCATTGAGATGGGAATTCATATCCTAGACATTGTTTTGTCCTGTTTCATAAATAAGTTGAATAGCTTAATTGATTGACACCCACTGCACTTTCCCAGCTTCCTCAGGCTCAAAAGTACACTGCTGTTTTCTGCCATAAATAATATGAACTTTCAATCAGCCGCCAGGCACAAAAAGGAACTGAAAATTCTCCATACAATAGCTGCAATCTGGCATACGAGGCACTGCAGGGATATTTGGTATCACCAGGTATTCATTTTCTTCTTGTGGCAGCAATAGCATTTTCCTACCCAAATAACCTAAACCCTGAAGAAGAAATACCCAGGGGCCCCTGAAAGGAGGAAGACCAGTTTGTCCCAGCATTTATGTGTGTCCAGGGGTTAAGAAACTGGTTTGCAATACTGTGAACACAACATGGTGAAGGACATGCTGGGCTATCAACTCCAGTCCCTTGGAAGTGCTGATGCAGCATCCCTCCATCCCTCCTAGTTTCTGATCCAAGTCCATCTCAACCTAAATGACATTATTTGCCCCATTTGTCCCCAGATCTCACTCCTCTGATTATTACAAACCCCATCCTAATTTTCAATCCATGCTTATTTGTGTTGAATTGAGATCAATCTGTTCTCATGGCAGGTTTATTCTTTTGCTTAAATAGATCTTTCCCTCCCTGGATATTTAGTCCCCGGTGGATTTTGTGTTCATTTCTCTTTCTCAATCTTGGCTTCACTAAGGGAAATAAATAAGCTACACACTTTGAATCTCTTACTTTTAAGACAATTTAATGGCCTTGTCAGCAGCTCTGGTGACTTTTGGTGATCTCCTGGGTAAGATATATCCCACACTTTCAAAAAACAGATGCGAAAAGGAGTGTGAAAGTGTTGAGGACTTCCTCTCAAGGAAGAGAGGTGTGGATGTAAGTGCTTACCTTCAGTTGCCCAAGTTGGAAAGTGTTAGCTTCTAAACTCCCTATGCTTTGATTTCCTCATCTGTAACATGGAGAGGACAACACAAACCTCAAAGGGGAGTCATTTTCCTAAAGTGCTCCAAGACCTTCAAGTGAAAATTTCAGTTCTAAATGTGAAACTCCTTTGTCTGTTGCTCTTTACTTGTTACTTCTTAAGCACTGCAAACCCTGGAGAGATGGCAATAAGCCATTCTAAAGCCAAGGCAAGTTTCTCTCTTGATTACAGTGGGAAACCTTCATGCAAAAAGTTTCATAAAACGTGACAGGCATCTCTTGCTAAGACAGAGCAATAAACACCAGGAGAGAAAGAATACTGACTGAAACTATTGTAAGGCCGAGTGCAAAGATCAGTAATTTTTCTTTAGAAGTAGCAGCAAACACTTAAATCTATTTTTCTTGCTTTGCTTCGGTAGAAATCTCTCCAAGGATGATCACCATACACAGCCTCATCTGTAATTAATAAATGTTTGGAAGGACACTTTCCCACTCAACATATGAAATTATAGATGATCCCTTAATTCCCCAGACATTTGCAAGCCTTGTCTTGTCAGAATTGAATTTACTACAGCTGATTACCCTGAGAATGCACTGACCTTCTTAGCTCCTGCTGTGGTCTTTATTTTTTCCATGGCAGATAATATGGGGACCAGAAACTGGGGACTTGGTAGTAGGGATTATGTGATACTAATGAGACAAAGCTTATTGTTGATGTTAACTGTTATTACCCCTAAAAAAAGTGCACAACTCCAGACAGATGGACTTCACTTTGTTATACCAGGAGGGAGCGAATGCATTTTGACAGTAGCAGCATCTATTTAAAATCTGGATCGCATCTGGTGCCTCTCTGAAGCAGACCATATCTGATCAATCAGAATTATGTCTCTTCAGTCTCCAGACGAGTTAGAAGAAATTCATTATCTGTTTTGAAGACTGCTTCTCTTTCATCTATTAAAAAATGAACTGTCATTGGATCCATTTAGCTACTGAAAGGAAAAAAGAAAGAAAAAAAAAGGACAGTAATTAAACTAACTAGCAGGTTCCACATCTGAAGATATGATTAATTCTTTGAAACACCGTGCATGTAGGTACTTGGCTCACGCTAGGCTTCAGTCAACAGTTTCTTACCTGATGAAATAGATAGCCTAGGACTTATCTCCGTTTCTGGTTAATTCATAAACTCTTGGAAATACCCACATGAATTTCTCCAAACTCCGTCAAAGGTCAATATTTGTCTTTCAGTCACATTTAGCCCCCGGGGAATGGGGCTTGAGAGATATCACCTTGAGGACAGCAGTGTCTCCATGGGGCCTCCTGGTCCCAAGGATGTCACCCCTCTCCCTCGTGTCCCCTTCTGGACCAGCAGTTTTGAATGCTGAAAATTGACACCGAAAGGCTGTGAATTCTTCCCTGTGAGGTCTGCTGAACCCAAAAGGACGGTGAAAGCCTGAGCTTACAAATCACTAGAAGCAGAATGCAAAAGGATGTCTCCTGTTCTGGATCGCTTGAATTTCTTAATATGCTTTTTCTGATTGCAGAGAGTTTCTTCTTGCCTTTGCTGACGAGCACAGTTGTCACACCAACTGGAACTGAGCCTCTAAAGGTCTTGTCATTCCTTCCCTCTTTACCGTGAGTTTTCTTTGAAGTCTGTAAGAGCACAGTTCAGAAAATAGCCTTTTGAAAGCAATGCACTTGTATTTCCCTCATTCACAAGTTTTAAAAGAAAACTGAAATTAAAAGATAAAGCACTTTACAGGTGTTATAACTGAAGTTCGTGAGAGAGCAAAATTATATTTTGAGGGTGGGGAAACACAGCTTTCAGGTTCAAAAGTATAACTTAAAAAGAACAATTTAAAATGCTCATCAACATTGGTGAAATAGTTCTCAAAATTCATTGTCAAATTGTTATTTTTGATTCACGCTGACGAAACCCAGAGAAAATATCTATTTTTGTGAGTGAGGTGGAGGCAGTGACCGTAACCTTCCAGAGGAGCATCAGGTGTGCAAATTTATACTGTAGCAGTCATGTCTCAGGAGCAAATGATTTGGACTGCTTGTTGATCATGTCCAGATGGGTGAAGAACGAAATGAGGTTATAATGGCTGCCTGCCCCAATGTTAAACCACCCCCAAAATTAGGTGGGGCGGCTCCAAAGGCATTTATCTACCATGGGTGCAGGACTGCCATGGGAAAATTGACTCTGGATGATATATATCAAAATCTCCTGCTAGCAGCACTAACTCCTCTGGAATTTCTACAAATCATGGATGACAACTTTCTAACCGAGAAGTAAAAGTTAACAGTAACTAAGGTGGAAGTGATTATGTTTGATCCCTGTCTGAGTCAGTTAAAACCACATGGTATTCCAAGACACCCAGTTTCACAAAGCTGAAGCAAGTACCAGCCAGTTGTAAGGAAGGACTGAAGACTAAATGTGATGCCTGGAATGAGTAGTTTAAAATTTTTTAGCTAGATGGAAAAAGAACCAAATAACAACTACAAAGCCAAAGTAAAACTGTAAATAATGAAGCATGGTTCAAAAAATCTGGGATAGAAAATGAGGCAAAATAAGCAATAATAATGGATGGATTTTTAGAAGACAGATGTTGTAAACACTGAAAATACATCCTGGAGCTGTACAAAATTAATAAGAAAGCAAAGGGATGCAAGGAAATACATACGGGTGAAGAAAAAGACAGTTAAGGAGCAGATGTTTGAGTCCCCTCGGACCAAGAGTAACCTCACCAATGCTACACACCCATGAATAGTGAAAGCACCAGAGTAGTCAGTAGTAATGCAGAAAATCAGAAGTCATTAACAAATACATCCATTCCCTGCCCAGGAGTAAACCAGATGGGTTCATATCATAAGGAAAGAATGAATATTTCCCATTCCAGCCATAATGAAAAGGGAAGTAAAACAGTCACTCCTCAAGTAACTTTTTAACAACCAGATACGTGGCACCAGGATTACTAAAAGTACAGGTTAGGAAGTTCCCCTGCTCACTGCTTTTAGTAACTTAGGCTCAGAAGTGGCAGAAACTTGGGAGAAAGCAAATACTGTTGCAATGTTTGGACATGGTAAAGGAAATGATCAAATAAGTATAAATCTGTCAGCCTGACACTTACTAAGGGTAGGAATAACAGAGAATTTTATACAAGATTTAACCACTAAAGAATTCAAGGAGGTACCCTAAATAATATTTTGCAAGAAATTATTAAAAACAGAGCTTCTAAAAGTTGCTAATATAATCACTGCCCAAGGCAGAGACAGATAGGACCTGTTGGTTTCACTTGTTCTCATATCCAGAAAAGGTGAAAAATATTCCCCTTATTTCCCAAGTGAGAAATATTTGGGTGTTAGAGAACTGTGACACATAATTCAAATTTGTGTTATTTGAAAAAACATTTGTTATCAAGCTTAAAAGGTTGATGGAGGTCCTAATTAGGGCTGGTACAATTTGATCTGCTTTTTAATTTAAAATTAGCAGCCCTAATCTGTAAATTTATTCGTTAGTTGTAATGATGAAGTAATAGTCTTTTATTAATATTATATTTTAATCATGGTATAAGGCTTTGAAGAAGTACAATCCAGAACAGCTGCAGACACCCACAGCTGACACAAAATACTCTTCTCTCCTCTATTTTCACATAGGCTTCAGTAATTAGCCTCCAATATAAGGAAATAAAGATTTTGTGAAAGAAGTGGAAGAGAAACAGTCAACTCCATCTAATTTCCATCCAAGTCAGGAACAGGCATGAAGCAGGATCTCCATAAATAACTGAAACACCTTTTTTTTTTCTTTTTTTTTAATATATCTGTCATTTTTTTGCTGAAACAAGGCACATCAATTCCTTGAGATGAAAAGATAAATCCCCTTTTGGTCCTGAACTTTCTGAAATAATCACCGTCCCCAGATGGAGTGTGCAAAGGCAGGTTACCGAGTTCAGGGAATGACTGGGGTTCATGTTGCCAACTGCTTTTTGCGGTTATTTCTGCATTTTCCAACAGCCCTTCTACCATATGGAGACGAAACTCACTTTCAATCTCTGAACCGTCACACCTGCTTTAAAACTGTCTGTGACTTGAGGGGTGGGATTGAAACCCCAGATTAGGACACAGGAGCATAGAAAAAAGTGTCCCAATTCCCACTGTGGTCAGTGGAAACAGAATCAGCGCAGCCCATGAGATCTGGAGAGCTGTTTGCCTGAAGAAGACACCCACTTTGATCAGCAGGTTAAATTCCACACAAGTCCCTTTAACATCTAACTTTTCAGAGAAATGGATCCGATGCTTTGCGACAGGGAAACACAGCTCTCTCTTCCAAGAAAACACTTGAATCTGTGTTTCTCTCTAATAAAATTTCTCCCCAACACCACACAGAAGGCATCGCTCATTGCTTTAGAGCAAATGTTCTCTCAAAGACCCCATTCCTCCTCAGCTTTACGAAAACTTCTCTGCTTCACAGCTCTGTCCTCCCAAAGCCGGATGTCTGACGAGTGCAGCCACCCCCAGATTTTTGCAAGCGCGAAAATAAGTAAGAATAAGGAAAACCAAAGCTCTGTTTGCATTGATACCTCTCTGCCTTTAGTTTTCTTTGAGGATTTATTCTTCCTTATTTCTGTGTGTGCCTGTTGGCTCTGCTGAAGGAAGGAAAAGGACAGCGTTCTCCCAAATGCTGTGTGTGCCCTCCCAGCTCCAGCTGGGGAATAGCACTGCATTCGAGCCAGGCTTGCAGGGGTTACGAATCCCTTGTACCGGGACTGTCCTCCCTAGACAGACAAACTAGAGCCACCTCTGTCTTGCAGCAGAGAGCTTAGGAAATGACAAGCAATTTTGCTCAGGTCACCCTGAGCCATAACCTTCGGTGTGAACTCCCCCACCTGCAGGAACAGGGTGGGTGGTGCACGCTCTGAGAACGCCTGAGGTGAGGAGGCACATTTGCATCACATCTCTGATCATCAAGATGCGCTGCCAAGGGACTGTTTATGGGTACTCACTTATCGCATTATAATTCGCAATATTCCAAAATACAATATAAAAAGGACAGACCCCAAACTGAGACAATACCCCGCAGCACCACCTCTGATGATAAAAACAGATTTTCCACACCTGCCGACTTCACACCCAAACCAGCATCTGTTTAATAAACAGTAGCAGAAAAAATACTAACTCTGGAGTTTCATCAACAACTAAAGAAAACCTGTTAGTATGTCAACAATCAGCTATTTCTGCTCAGTGACTGTCACGCACATCCACATGAACTGTTTCTGAGTTGTCCTTATTTGGGACAAGGGCATGATACAGGTGTATCTAATTTTAAAAAGCAATCAGATAGCCCCACATGGATTGCATTTAAAGGAGTCTCATGGTGGAACTCAGACACAAGATTATCTTGTTCATACATGTGGTATAAACACATTTTCATCCCTGTTCAAGTTTGGATTTTAAAGCAAATTACGTTAAGTCAGATGAGATAAGGAGATTTTTAAGTGGGCTGGCAGTCTTTTTGCTTTGCAGGCAATGTCAATTGCCAATCATTAACACCTCACAATCTTCTGATCTTCATCCCTGACATTTCTCTTCAAAGTCTTGTGTTTCAGATTCTTTAGATATTCTACAGAGCCCTACCTAATCTTTCCATTTTAACATCGTTCACTTACCTTCAACACACGCCAGGTGTTACATTGCTTGTTGCCTTACTTAGTAATATAGCCTTGCAAGATCCCAAGACACTTGTCATCACAATGTTTAATAATGTAAATACTTCCTGGAAGAAAAAAAGAGAAACTACTTTTGTTTGTTTGCTTGTTTCACTGAAATATTTAATTTTAATTATTTTCTAAAAAAAAATAATAATAATTATGAATTTTAACAACTTTTATGGCTCTTATAAGAATGAAAAAGACCCTAAGCACATTAAAGAAAGACACTGGGCCAGACAATGGATGAAGAGTCCACCAAAGCATTACAGTCCTAATTCCGAAAATCCAAGTAAAAATTCGGGATTGTGGCAGAAGTCAAGGTTCCTCCAGCTATTACTCCAGAATTCAGCAATCTGAGAACTTTAATAAACCTGGCCCAAACCCTTCAACTGTTCAATCAGCCTACAAAAGAGGAGTCCCTTCCCCTGGGTCCTCACTGGAGCACTGTCTGCCATCAGTAGGACGTGTCCCTCTCAGCCCTGGCACCGCCGGGAGATGCTCCCCCTTCCAGAGCCAGCCAAGTCCATTTGCGTCACAGGCCCTGCCTGCCCTTTCCTGTGCCCGTGCCCACTTGGCAAACCCCCCAGCCCTTCCTCCAGCCCATGCTCCTGTCACACGCAGATTGCAGCCTGAGCACCACTTTGGCGTTGCAAACGCACAACACCTGTTCTGAAGGTTAACAGATAGTGACAACTTTAATCACAGCTTCTGCTGAAGTTTTAGCCTGCCAGACAGCCAATGATGCTGTTGTTTTCAAAAGGTTTTTTTTTCCTCTCTACACACATACCCCACCACTTTTGCAAGGCAGCATCACAGCAAGCTGCTACAGGCTCCATTTTGGAAAGATGGTCACCTTTCCTTTTTCTCCTTCCTGGTGGCCAGCAGCTCTCAGTGCCATTGCCCACCACGCCAAGGCACTGCACTGTGACGTCGCTCCTCGAAGATCGTGGCATGAGGATGCTCCAGCAGCTTTGCCCACCCTGTGTTCATTAGGGCCACACAAGGCAAAGTCATGTCTCACATTTCACCTGTATGGGCTCTGAGGTCCATGGCCAAGAGGAGTCACAAGCTGCCCCAGTCGTGGTTACACGCTGCAGAACTGTGATTGGAGCCGGGGTCACTCCCAGGGCAGGAGGGGGAGGCTCATGTATCCTTGTCCAAAGGTTCCCACGACCAGAAATTTCCTTGTAAACTCAGCGCTTTCATTTGTCAGTGAGTGTGCTTTGGCAGAGGTCTTCTCCCCAGAAGTCTGGTCTCTTGTGCAGGGAGGAAGACAGGAAAAAGAGACTTGAAAATGGGAGTTTAGCAACATCCCTAGCTACCCTCAACCCCTACAATATGCTGTTTTGCTGGTATTCAGTCCTCCTGCTTCAGTGGGGACACAGTTCCCAGCCATGTGCACAAAAACACTCTCCTGATCCTTCCCATTTTCAGCATTAGGCTTCCGAAAACTTCGGACCAGAAGCTCTTCTGAATTTTTCAGTGCACCGTTTTGGTTTCGTCTTAGCACAGAAAGGAGAGACCAAGCTTTCTCCTTCCATTCCTGGAAGAAGGTCTGTAGGTACATGTAGCACTAAGGGCAGTCAAGGTCCATTTCAAGGTCTATCACAAACCCTGCTGACCTGAGCTGAGCAGCACGGAGGACATCGAGTGAGGGTTCTTTCTTCAGGGTGTTTAACACGTTCTGCAACTGAATCGCAGGGGCAGAAAACAAACTTTGAGTCTGGTGGATATAATATGGAAGGACAGGGGGTTAAAAACAGGTTGTTGCTTCAGTAAACAGGGGCACACAACTTTCTGAAAAGACTTTTATCTTCCAACTAAGCTGAAAGAAAGGTTTTAAATAGGCTGTAAATACTTTAAAAAGGCTGTAAGTACTTACTTGAGGGGTCATTAACTCTTTCACCTGGAATAAAGCAAACATTGCAGCGTGGAAAAGAGCCATGATGAGCTGAAAGAGTCTGCAGCACTCCTCTCCAGTGAAATCCATTGCTTATTTCCATTGGAGCCAACATGTGGTTTCTGTAGGACAACACAAAATAGATAACCCTGTCCCCATCCCAGCAATGAGGACCACAGCCAAGTTCAGCAGGTTTGCAGCACCAGAAGGTGATGACAGGGACAGGACTGGCATCTTCATTCTGAAAGTCAGAGGCTTGGGATGTAACTAGAAAAAAAAATACATTACTCTGTTTATGATGTGCCAGCAGAAGAAAACTAACAGGACTATTTCCTTTGGGTGGTAAGGACAGGTAGGAAATAAGGTTTTTCTCTTTGCTGGCTTCCCAGACACCTAGCAGGATCTGTAGATGAGCCTGGCATTCTCCTAGTTTTGGGGAAGGTAATATTTCCCCTGTAACTCACTGGCAAAATACCAGTTTGGGGGAATCCACAGTTTCCCTACAGACAGGAAGCTGAAGGCAGCACAGTTTCCAGTGAACCTCCCTTACTTCTCTGAGTTAAGAAAGTTCACAGACCTGCACAGAGGATGTAGTCATGTGGGATCTGGAGTTACCAGACACCAAAATCTTGTGCCAGCTTTCCCTGACCTAAGGTTGCACTAGAGCTGCTTGGAAGCATCACAACCCAGAAGACAAACAGAGGGTCTTGACGTGGGCAGCAGTGCCAAGAAGATAAACAGCTGTCAACAACAAGCCCAGACCCCACCTGCCCTGTGCAGTGAGAGGGCTGGGAGACAGCAAGGAGAAGAGGAATATGGGATCAGTTCCTGTGCATTGCACAGTGGCCTCATGGTATCTGGAGCTTCAAGAGACAGTAGATGAGCCTGACCAGATGCATCTCCTGCCTGGACCATGGGGTGGGAGAGGAGTCGCAGCACATACCCACAAATGCAGGTGATGGTTGCCTGACAGGGAGGTTCCGCAGCAGTTCATGGTCCCCCTGCTTCTGGTGTAGAACTTAGACCCCTCCACGTGCTGAAATATTGGCACACAGAGTCCATTGTGGATGCTAAGGAACCAGAATGGCTCAGCAAAACAGATCACAGGAGGGAAGAGGTTATTTAAAGGGTGTTTGCCCAGGCAATGCTCTGTTTGGAGACTGACAACCCTACTGTGGGGAGCAATACAAGGTGAGGAGTTTAGTGCCAAGTTCTATCAGCCTTTTCCAACCACAACACTGCTGCTAAATTTAAACAAAATCTGTTCCTGTCCGTTCTGCAAGCCGTGCTCTTCCCTGTCATACACAAGGCGACCTGAACCTGATACACCCTCCGGGCACTTATTTATTTATTTTCAGCCTGTTCACCTGGTGACCACCCATCCCTCCAGATCACCCCATGACCTCCAGGGCAGCCGGGGTGCCAGGGGCACCCAACCACCACCGCATGGGAAAGGACAGAAAAATGCAATAAAGTTTCTGATGAGCTGCACCCACAGTCTCCAGGAAGCGTTAAGGGCCTGTGTGCTGTCCAGCTCTCATGGGCAACCATGGGGGTGCCTTCTCCACTACAAGTAAGGGTTACACTCAAATCAAAGCTATTCCCAAAGAGAGACTGTCTTCACAAATGAATGCTGTTTCTTCTGAGTGCAGTTCACCTTGGCAAATGCTTTTCCTTTTTTTTTGGGAGCGGAGAGACAGAGGAAATGTCTGCACAGAGCTCCTGTGTCCTCAGCTGCATGACAGGTCAGTGAAGAGCACTGAAACACCCCATCAGCTGAGCCCGTGCTATTAAATTCAAACCAGCGATGCCACATGAGTTTTCCCCTTATCATATAATCAAATAAAACTGAAATCTCCATTCCTTTTCCATCCTGCACTAATGCCATTGGAATGACGTTTAGGATAACACCAGGAAAGTTACTGCTGCAAAGTGAGCACCTGGGGTTTAGTTTGCAAACTGCATGGGTTGGGGGTTGTCATCCATTTAATATATTTCTTTTGTCACGTATCAGGAGCAGAGCTTTTGAGAAACAATATGTTTTACTACTGCCTGTAACTAACACTCTTAGTTAAAACACTGTGTGGTATATTGCTAATAGGATACCAGAAAAGCTACAGGAAGAACACCATCACCAAAAATATAGGGCACGTCCTCAGCAGAAGGAAGAGAAAAAACACACCTATTTTCCACACTGGAATCCAAAATGTTGCCATTTGGCAAAGACAAAATATTTTCCTGATCACAGCACTTCTGAATGAAATCCAAGATGGGTGGGTGGGGAAAACGCCAGATCCTTTTATTTTGTTTTCAGAAATTTCTGCAAGGAAATAACAATTTATAAAACTTATCTCACTGGGGAAAAAAAATACAAGAAAACGAAAAAGGAATGAAAAGAAAAAAAAATAAGAGGAGAGGAGAGAGGACCAACAACAACCAATTCTAGCTACATATGATGCTGCCAAAGCAGTTTTTGCAATTATAAACCCAGAAAGACCTTGGGTTTCCCAGTGTTCAATTAATGAAAGTAATACATAACAACATTAAAAAATTTGTTGGCTTTGCAATGGTCAGTTATGACCTGACATAGGACCTGTGGCCAAACTACCAGGGCTTTCTTGTGTCTGGTCCTGTGATGCTGGGATTTGGTTTTTATTAAATAACTGTACAATCTGCACGTGCTCACAAACAAATCCAGGGCTGTGAGCACCCAGTACCCCTGAGCATAATCCCCCTGATGTGCCCAAGAGCTCCCAAACACACGTCTGGCCCAATCCTTTCCCCACGAATTACTTCATCCCAGGACTCACCTGTTTTAGCTGCTTACCTTTAAAAAGAAAAAAGAAATTTCCTTTTCCATAACTTTTCTTTAGAGTCTACCTAGCCTTGTAAACAACAAGGAGTGGGGCTCTGGGAGGATTTTAAAAAATCTCTTCCTGTATGGTATTTAAGGTTTGAAAATCAGAAGGTGAGGCTCTTTGGCATTACACAGAGTAGTGTGCAGAGAATCACTCTGATACCTGAACCCAACCTCTTCTGCATTTCTACTTAGCTGAAATTAATCAGCTAATAATTGCTGGTTAATGCTGAACCACTTTGTGTGAACCTGCAAATGCTCTAAAGCAGCTACACAAGGCACATGACTGAAGCCTTCACCCCAGAATAATCTGGGAGAAGGCTCATATTTCTGATTCAATATCTGCTTTTGCCACAGAGGTTAAATAATTTCTGCAATACAGACTTGGAGACAGCTCTGCTGATGATAACTTGTCAACAGGGTAGCAGAGAAAGGCAAGTGCATTAGCCTTTCAGTCTCTGTGTATGGAAATGTGGATGGATTTCTGGGCTGTTTCTCAAGCATGAATACCAGCTCAGCACTACATGTGTTTGGAGCACTAGATAAATTAAGCCACCTACACCACTTATGAATAACCAAAAATGGTGGACAAGTGGGAGAACGCCCCTGGACCTTGCAGAGAGGGTCACAGCTGAGGAACAGAGACTGGTTCCCTGACGCATGGCTGAGAGTGCTCCCACGTCTCTGAGTCATTCCCCATCACCAGGAAAGCTGGACCCATCTCTGGTGGCCTCTCAGCAGACAAGGTGACCCCAGCATGGGAGGCAGCAGAGGGAGAGCATCCACTTTCTTTACTCATCCCTACGCAGCACTTTGCATCTGGAGCACCCCAGAGCACCAAACAGTGTGGGAGGCACCAGCCTTTCACCAAAGTGGGGCATCTTCCCCAGCCCTCAGCCATGACTCTGCACTTGGCTGTGCCAGGCTGGCCCCCAGGCACCACACCACAAGGACATCACAGATTCATCCACTTTAAATACAGGGAGGTGATCCACTCCCCTGCCACTGGGCAGCCAAATGATGCTTAGCCAATTAGACTGATCTGAGTACCCTAAGTGGGATACAGTCAGCATTTAAGTAGATCACCGACAGAAATAGAAAATCAGAAGGACCTGGGAGCTATTTTGGTCTAGCCTTTGACTGTAAATGGTGTGGCTGATAGCTGAGACAACTGGCTCCATTACAAGTAAAAGCCCCATCTAGAGTAAACAGATGAACTGACTCAAATAGACCAGCTTCTCTTTTTACGTTTTTATAAGCCTTTTCCTATGAGAAATACTCTTAACAAGGTCTCCATTGCCTTATCCCAAGGCCCCTTACAAGTGAAACAACTAACCCCTATTTTCACCAAATACCTTCTCTCTTTCATGTGTATCCAACTATTGATGTACACAACTGTTTTCAGATGATGTCTTTTCATTCAGAACACCAATATCCATATAAGAAAACACAGCTCTTATCTTCTAGTGATATCAGAGAACTTGGCTTCCAGCAGATAATGCTGCTGTACTAAACCATGCTTTGGAATGCAATATCTCTGATCTCTGACTGACTTAATATTTGCTTCCCACTAATAGCATTTGAGAAATGTTAATAGTCTTTTTTTTTTTTTTTTTTTAACAGCCAACACCTGTGAGAGGGAGGGAAGTAGTATTATCTCTGTTTTACAGAGGATCCCTGTTAGCAGAAACAAGCTAAGGTCAAGGTTATCTGAAACGTCTACAACCCAAAAAGAAATATTTCTTCTGGGTTCTATAGAAGGTATTGAAAAAGGTAGGAAAGTTGGACAAAATTGTTCTTGGAGGCTAAACTTCCCCTGGCAGTAGAATAATGCTTAATCCAGGAAAGAAAAAAAAAAAAGTCAACAAAACAAACCACCAACACAAATCCCAGAGGCTGAAGGCTGAAATAAAGCACTGAAACAGACAGTATTTTTCCCAGCTGTATTATCTTACCATGATCTCCCAAAAAATGGGGTCCTTCATTCGAGAGTTTTATTACAAGCTCATTTGGAAACTACGAGCTTGATGCAAAATGATGTCGTATGGTCTGAACCATGTAAGAGGTCAGACTGAAAGATCATAATCCCTTCCAGCCTCAAAGTCTATGAAAGATCAGTGTCTTTCATACTGTAGTATGAAAGTATGTAGTTCTTGCTCTGAGCAGATGCTGAATTATTTCAGCATTTAAGTGTTTTGCTGCTGTCCCTGATAGGATTCGCTGCTCCTGCCTGGCTGCCTCCCAACTCTTTATCTTCAAGAGATGCCCTGCTGGTAAGGGCTGACACAAGCCTTGTTCCCCAGTCACCATTTTACTACAACAAGCACTAGATCCGACAACGGACTGACAACCCAAGATAAGAGAGTGGCAGAATATCAATTTACGGCGCCTTTCTCAAGACGGGCACATCCCAGAAACACTAACCAAACACATGGATGAAATGCTTGTTCACATTGCTCCAACATGCCAAGGCTTCTCAAGTATGTCTGATGTCTCTTGTGGAGGAACCTACTATTAGAGTTCAGCCTAACTGCAAAATCATGGAATAATTCAGGTTGGAAGGGACCTCTGGAGACCCCTTTTCCAACCCAAGCTTGAAATAGGGTCACCTTCAGAGCTGTCTGCTCCACTTTTGAGTATCTTCAAGGATGGGATGCTATGTATGCAAACGTACACATATGGGTGTATATTTTTGCTTATAAGCACATTCTGACATATGTAATAGAAGAAGAGTTTCTGGAAAATCCCCTAACACCTTGTAAATTGTTACTGGAATTTCAGGTGTTTAGGGCAAATCATAGTTATCCGTAAAGGGGATGAGTGATGGGTGAAATGACCAATGATAAGTACTAAAAGTTATCCAGGATTTTCAGATCTAAGCCGGAATGTGAGTAATTGTGGGAAGATGCCATGACACTGAATAACCAGGCAATGAACCTCCAGTCAAAAGTCAGTGTCAACAAGCACAGATTAATGTATGTGGGACAAATCATCCTAGCCATGCATAGGAAAAGGACTGAGTTAATTGTGAATAACTGTCTGAAAATTCCAGCTCAGACGCTTTGAAAGAGGGAGAGATAGGATTTATCAGAAAAGGGCAGAGAACAAAACTGAAAGTCCATTTCACAGCCCCAAATTTTGGAAATTTTAGCCAGCCCCGCCTGATGAACATTTCCCCATAGCAAAGCTACAAAAGGTGACATGGAGGGAACCACTGATCAGAGACCTGGAGTGGCATTTGTGTGCCAAGTGACTGCACAAACTCTTCAGCTTGCAAAGAGCTGATGCTGGGATGGGTCCCCGACGCAACGACACCAGAAACAGGCTGCTCCATCTGTAGGTTTCCTTTCCCCTGGCCCTGGCAGAGGTTCCTTGCAAAAAGCATAACTGCACAATTCACACCTGTGCACCCAGATGCTGCCCATAATGTGTGCAGAGGACAGGCCCATTAAGCAGCCTGACACCACTTAGGCATCTCATTCTCCGATGGCCAAATTACATATATGTGACAAGGTCTACCAGAAACCCCCAATTTCAGCCTTCAGACTGAGAGAAGGGAAGAAAGCAAGAGACAGACCTCTGAGTCACAGGTGCTCAGGTGTGACAAGAATAAAAGATAAACGGCCCAAAGCAAGGTGCATCTTTCATACCCACAGGCCCCATGATGGGACTGTAACAACCACGTAGTCTTTGATTTATTGTTATTCTTTGGTATCAGGAACGGCAGGGATTCCAGTTTAAGGCCATTACCATTTACTTATAAATAGTATCAGTGGGTGGAAACTCCTATTTCCAGTTTTGCAAGAGAACTAATCACTCTAGAAGTCTCTGCTCTCTCCAGAAATGTCAGGGTCAGGTGATGTGACAGGTTCATCAGCCTGGAGGACGAGGTCCGGGCACCAAGAGCAGTGTAGAGGACACTGTATTGCGTGGGCCAAATTGGGGCTGGTGCACAAAATTTGACTTGCCTGTAACTGTACCGGGTAATGAGTCCAGTGAAAGAAAAGCAGTCTGACTCTTGGGTCAAAAAGAGCTTTCTCCATGTTTGGGTGACATGTTGCCATAAGAAGCAGGGACCTGAACTGCCAAGTGCTTTTGTGACAGCTGAATAAATTCGTATTTGGTGGACAATCCTTTCTAAGAAGACTTCCATACAAGTACTTAAATACACTGGAAGATTTATGATACAGGTTATTAAAAGCTAGGGCGCCAAAATGGTCAGGTTCATAGCTCCCACCTATGCTCAGGCCCAGCTTTCCAGACTCTACGTGCAGACCCTTGAGCTTTTGGTATGTTAAGCATCATCCAAATGGATTTGGACTTCTACTCCTGGTATAATCAAAGTATAAGTCACAGGTGGCAACTTCCTGACAGTAGTATTTTGACTTCGGCTTCTTACAGAATACTAAAGGTCTGTTATGGAGTCCTGCAAAACCAAGCAATGCCACTTTTGCATTTTAGTTGTGCCTGTCAGGTTTCAGAAACCAAAACGCAATCCCACAAAGTTTTGCAAGCAGAGAGTGTGACAGGAAAGTTGGCCAGCACCCAATCCCATCCTGACAGGGGAAACTGGCTCAGCTGTTTCTGAAAACACCTACTCAGTTCACCCATGCATCGAGCAGTTTTACAAGTTAGTCATTAACCACCTCACCCCCACTGAGGTGCACACAGTGTATAATAACCTCATGATGTGGCTCTCTCCAGCCAAGTGCCTTGCAGATGTGTAATGGATCCAAATCCTCACATGGTCCTCTAGGGTCTTGGGCAGGAGGGAAAGGGAAGGAGGCTTGGAAGGAAACTCCCATGACGGTTTCAATGGTAGTCCAGCTGCCAAAGAGGAATCAGGGTTCTCCGTGGGTGCAGCCCCAAGTGACAAAGGTGAGTTACAGTAAGTCAGCTGAAGCATTACAGAACCTGAAACAGCTGCAGGAAGCTCCACTGTGGGGTACTGCTCTCTGGAAGGAGCTTACCTAGGACATGAGAAAAGAGTTCCTTCTCCATCTGGAAAACTCTTAAATCCCCCTGTTGCTTGAAAGGAATCTTAAACACAGGGTACCAAGGCATCGAGGCAGGTACCTTCACAGGAAAGACTCGTGGGGCTAGAAAGTGGCCAGGTGGAGGAAAATGAGGCCTGGTAATTCAGGTACACAGCAGAGTCCTGGCTCCCACTTCTTCTTCCAGATGAGTATCCTTATCACTATACCATGCCTCCAGTCTTCAGGACCACTCATTTTCGCATCCATTCATGTTTTCAGAGGCCTGTTAAATCTAGAAGGGCTGGGAATAGGTCACACAGAAGAGGACCAGCCCTTTTTTTTCCATTTCGGAGAGATTTGCTTTGACAGAGCTGCTTTCTGCCATGGAGTCCCGGGCTCTTTGTCCCCTCAGAGCACGACAAGCCTCATTAGCACAGGGGAGGATTTCCCGACCACCTTCTGGCACTCAGGGAGGCTGCAGCGAAAGGCTGGAGAGAACATTTAATAAACAAAAGGTTTCCCTCCCCTTCACAGCGACGACATTAAGGAAGGAAACAAAACAAAAAGTGACAGTGGGCTGAGTAAACACCCTGCACCCCAAATCTCTCTCTCAGGCAGTGGCTTTGCTGGTACCCACTGTCCTCCCTAAGTGTGTCAGCTGCACTCAGGGCATGGGTTGGCAGGTGGCCTGTCCTCAGCTGGAAATGGGGTCCAGCCATGGCTGTGTAGTGAGCTGAGCCCCCCAAGCTTTCCTGAGTACCTCAGACCTCGCCGAGTCCTGCCACGGGCTCTGAAGGAAGGAGTTTCACTTCCATCTGGCAGCTCTCAGTGCAACAAATCAAGCGACGCCTTGTTAGTTTTAAGACAAAAGGGGAGGGGAAGAACAAAAGATCAGAGCGGGCCTGATTTCTGTCTTGTTGGCCTCCCCGGGGCTCTTTCCTGTTTATGGAAAGTTTGCTGAGGGCTACGGATGAGCCTCAATTACAACCTCTGCTCCAGACAGCCTCGAGCGCTTGGGAGAAGGAAATGACTCCAAACTTGGCAGCACGAGGCCCATCTTCGCCTGCACGTCTTCTACTTGCTGGGGAGCAGAGAGCCAAACGCCTCAGAAGAGCCACTCGGAGCGTGGCTTTCTGTCACAGGCCTCCAAGCAAAGGCAAATGCACCCTGACCCTGTGGCTCTTAAAAGGAGGCAGCCAGCTCTGCCAGCCCGGCGGAATCATGGATGTCATGCACACCCAGAAATTGTTTTGCCACGGTTCTACACAGGGTTTCTCATAAAAGTTGCTCCAATGGAATGAAAATCTCACCCCTCAAGGCTGCTGAGTTTGCTTGTCGTGCTCACCTGTGAACGCTTTTTGGCCTACAAACCTCAGGTGTGCTGCCAAATAGTTGTGGGAAGACTTTGCCCCGTCCAGATTGCATTTGTATGAAAGTAGCATTTGCTGTGGCACTTGCAGAGCCCTTGTTCCTGCAGCAAAGGCATGCTTGTAGGGCTCTGGGCTTTGATAATTTTTTTAAATAGGAGCCAAACCTTGGGTTCCAAACGCAAGAACCATTTTTCCCTCAGAATAGGGAAATCTGGAGTAAAGGGCCACAGCACCACCTTCCAGCAAAGAACTCCTCTTTGGGCAGCTCTGCAATTTCCTATCACTGAAACCCCTGACACTGGGCAGAGACAGTGGGGACAAAAGCCATGACTGCCATCAGTGTCCTAGGGGGTATCTGTCTGGACTGCACACCTGGGAGGGAAAAGCCAAGAGCCTCTGGAGAGGAGAGGAACAGGTGACCAAACCTTCTGTGTTTCCTCCTTTTCTCTCAGGATATGGGAAGAAATCTGGGACAAAGTGCAAAGCTGAGCCTTCTCTAGAGGGGCAGGTCTGGATTTGACCCACCAGTGATGCTGCAAAGGATGTTGCACAGAAAACATGCACCTGTGCACCAGTGCTCTCGGTAGGGACCTCAGGGTGATGAACAAAAGGTCAAAAAGCTTAAAAAAAATACTTTGCCCTAAAGGAACAGAAATAGGCCATGGTACAGACCTCATCTCCCTGCTTACCAGCAAAGCTGTTGCTCCATGAGCCAGGAGAGTTGAGATACTCCCACAACTCGAGCAGCAAACATTGACCACAAGGGCAGCAAAGGCTTTTCCCTGGGTGAAGCAGAGGACCCTTACCCTGCCCAGGACCCTTCTGTTCAAAATGACCAGCTAAAACAAGCCCATTGCCATACCCAGGAAAAGCCCCTCTGAGGTCACAAGTGTAAAAGGTGAACCACAAACCGTCCCCTAACACAACAAGGAGAGCATGGGTGAGCAAGCACAGTTCAAAGGCGCTCTGTCGAACAGCAAGGCAATGTTTTCCTCCTGGCTGCAGCCCTGGAAATGCAAGCTGTGGTCTGAACCCCCCTTCCAGGTTCCGCATCAGCACACGGTCTCTGTGCAGTGCCCCTGGGGCTGTAGCTGTGTCTCAGGGAGGCCACAGTCCTCCAACACCCTGCTACATCTGCTGGCACAGGGATACCCTGGCTGTTGGGAAAGGAACGATGTGGCTCAGCTTTCCAGTTCCCAGATGAGTCTCCAAGGCAGGCAGTAAACAACCCACAGCAAACAGAGTAAATGGAACCAGAGAGATAGCAAAGCACCCAAGCCATTTTCAGATGGCTGGAGTATTTTGCAAGCTAGGGATGATTTAAGTGGAGTTGGCCCCAGGTTTGCACGTAGGCAGGACACAAACAGCTTTCGTTGGCCAAAATTCAGCACATTCTAAAAAGCTAGGAGAAACAATCAGAGGATATTCTGCAGGGTGCAAGTGCTGTGTGCCCAAAGCATCCCGCGAAGGAAAAGTTCATCCTTGCTGGTATCACTGGTACACAGAGATGCCTCTCAGAATGGGACAGAGTTATAGTTGCACTGCATAAAAGATGTCTTTACCCTAATCTACTTTTCAGGCTGATTAATTCCTCCTTTAATTGGACCTCTTCCCCAGCCCTGGGCATTCAAGGGCTGTTGCCTTTCAGGGTTCTTCCTTCCCACAGCCTCCCCGTGAGCAGGTGCCTCTCTGCCTGGAGGAGCAGCATCCAGAGCAGGTGTGTGCCAGGAAATTCCTGGTCCCTTGCGTGGGCAGTGAGGCTCCCCTGGCACAGCCCGACTCGCGCCCCAGGGAAATGAGACCCTCAGCCAGGCAAGGGCATTTGTTTCCCAAGGCAAAGCCCAGGAGTGTCCCCCTGAGGGCAGGTCAGTGCCAAGGGACACTCTTGAGCTGGGGTGACAGGTCCCACATGGGCAGTGGCCTCCACCCCTGCCAATGCACTACAGGTGGCCACAGCAACTGCAAGCTGTCCTGAAACTGGAGCCTTTACAACTAGTTAGATAACAGATATGGTCCATTAGCTTGGCAGGCCGACAGGCCCCCGTGCCAAAAAGCCCATCTCTACTCAAAAGGGACACTGTTAACAGTAACTCAAGAGGATGCAACAGAAGAAAATAAACAACAGTTGAGGCAGTTGGTGTAATTGGCCAGCAGATGAAAATAAATTTATGCCAGCTTGTGAATACGGCTGCCGAGCATGATTCAGTGAGTAAATCGTGTGGCACAGAACACAGGGCAGGCAGGAATAAAATTAAGTAAGAGACAAAGGCCAGGCTGCTTCTTGGAGAATATCACCCCTCCAACCACCCAGCTTTTCCCATTTCTGCCCGTTTCACTTGCATGTGTCCCCTCATGTCACTAATGTATGGGTTTCCCAGCCAGCCATAATGGTTCTCAGGAGGGACATATGCTTGAGTCACTGCTAAAACAAATACCCAAACCCCCCAAAACCCAAGGAGAATTATAAAAAAAAAAAAAAAAAAAGGAAAATATTCAGCTGAAAATCCCAACCATTTCAAGTGCTCTTTGAGCACCATACATGAATAACAAAGAGTGAGCCTGCCATTTATCCCTTTGCGGATCACTTTTAAGATCAGCTTTTGTTCTGCGCTTTTTAGAGTAGCTCAAGTCCAATGGACAAAAATTCCATTCCCAGGAGCACACAAGAAAGAACTGGGAGCCCTGGGCTGCACATTTCACCTTTACTTTTCTATTCTATGCTATAAATGTTCGGCATGGTCTTAACACACTATGCCGGCGTCTTCCTTTATGCAGTGGGGCCGACAGCTTGGAAACCGGGACTCTGCAAGTAGGAAAGGAGGATGGAGGCTGTAGATGATGTGAATCACCTAGAGAAAAAGAGACCTCAGCCAGGGTGGAGGGGATCCCACCAAACATTAATATAACCCCTGCTTTGCAGATGCTGCTTCTGGATCTCGCAGGCAGCAGAGAAAATAGCTCCCCTTTTTGCATCCCAACCTGGATATGTAGAAGGCATTTTAGACACCTGCTTATCTCCTGGTTAGCAAACCACTTGCTCTTATCAGCTCTCTCTGTGAAACACCAGCCTACCTTTTTTGCAGAGAAGCTCCAGTTCTTGCTGACACAAAGGTGGTTTTGAAGGCAGCAGAACCCCAGTGCTCATGTGGTCTCTCGCCTTCGAAGAGACATCCTGGCTTGTTGACAGCTCAAGACCATCCTTTGCACAGAGCTAGGCGGGGGTCTCCTTCCTATAGAGAAAGCACTGAACAAGCTCCCAGCAACAGTTGGTTTTCTTTCCTTTTCCCTCAAATTGGTGGGCTGCCTGTTTCCCCCTGGTTTATTCACTCTTTTTCAAAACAGACAACTAAATCACGGTGCAAAGCAATGAGGTCACTATAAACTCTGGAGAAGATGTTATCACTGCTATCCTACGATTTCTACTGTTCTTTGCTTTGGCTGCCTTGTTTTCCTGAGCCATATGGGAAGAAAAGTGCCTCTCAGCAAAATGTAGAGGTGAGAAGTCTCAAGGGCTCTGCCTCAGATAACAAAGACACCAGCATTTTCTCGACAACTAAAATTCCAAGAAATAGGATTTTTCTTTCTTTTTTTTTTTTTTTTTTTTCTAATAACAGAAGAAATATTTGGGCTAGATTTTTAGTTCAAATCCCAGTTAAGCACAGCAAATAAACAGCCTGGTTTTTCCCTAGAACCTAGAGGCTCTTTGAAAAATCAGGTCATAAGGGTGACAGCAGGAGCTGCTGGAGGCAGAGACCTTCCACCAAATCTTGCCCCAAACAGCTTCCTATGCTGACAGTCATTCCCTTTTACAGCCTTCCATGGAGTTTGGGAAATAACACCACACTGGCAGCATCAGACAGCTGGAGGAGGTGGGGACCACTGAAGTTTGTATTGTTAGATAGAGGTGGTGCATTTAAGCAGATACATTTTCATGCTCTGATAGGATGATGGATTCATTCTGCCTTCACCAGGGCCAGGAAGATCCACGGCAGGCATTGTGTGTCCAGTACAAAAACCATTGACCTCTTTGAATATGACAAATAAATCCATAGGGTGACCACAGAGTCTCCAGGCATAAAGCATTTTAGGGTAAGGTTAACTCATTAACAACGAATTGTTGGTGAGGAGATTCTAAGGCGTATCTTTGTACCTGCAAAGTCGCTCATCCAAAGTCCTCCAACTGCCTTGCAAATATTAATTGACAACTCTCATGGTGGGGATGTAGGTAAATATCAATTCCCCTGTTTTACAGACAGGTGAACTGTTGCATAATCTCATTCGAGTCATTCAGAAACTAAAACCAAAAGGTCGTTTTCTGTTTTAAGGACTATATGACTTTCCCTGTGTTGTGTAATATTTCTTCATGTTATGCAACCACTTTTCCTGGAATTTTACATGTGTGTCTGTCCTAAATTCTGCTGCCTTCCATGGTTGTCTGTTCTGCAACCCAGATAAGTCAGACCTCTGCTTATTTATTGGAGATCTCCCTTATCTGCAGGCTTTCATCACATGTTGGAGTCCCCAACAGCTCCCATCCCTACAGGCCACCACCAAGCCCCATGTGCAGATAACTGGGACTAATGGTTTGGACACAAACCTTGAGCAGGTATCACTGAGGCAAGCTGTGAACCAGACACTCTTATGTCTAATGACTCTCTAGATCCACCTGGAAACCTGAAATCCTGCATCAAGCCTGGGTATAGAAGGCACATCTGCCCTAGTAACAAATGGCAAATCTAAGGCATCTCTTGAGGTTAATTTTCAGCGTTTGGCACACAGCTTACCCCTTTATTTGGAGAAATGCCATTGATCAGAGTATTTCTAACTCCCCAGATGTCCCTAGGGTGGTGGGTGTGATAAACCACACCTCGTGAAGAGAAAAGGTGTGATCTCAGGACAGAGGGCTACTGGAGACTGACACAACCATAGGGACAGGTATGTCAGCTGTGGGGCAATTTCTGCTCCTGCTGTCATTATTGAAGTGTGCAATTACAGCCAGGTTTAGAATAACCTTGTTTACAGCAAGTGTAGCTCCAGATTTCATATCTCTGAGTCCATCTTTTGTTTGCTTTTCTCTTGTTGTCCAAACGTCTGGTAGAGTCCTGCTCAGGATGACAACACCAAGTTACAAAGGCTGAGTAGATAAGGAGCAGGAAATGAGTTTCTCTAATGGATAAAAAATTCAGCATCAAGGTGTCAAGGTCAAGCAGAAAATGAGGTATTTTTTTTCTTCCCCTCCTTTTTTTTTTTTTTTTTTTAAACAGGGTGAAACGAGAGTGATATTCTTGTCACAGCTGCAGTGTAGCTGGTGGCAAGTGACATGAGAGGCTGTTACTTGGTTCTTCTCTCGCCATTGCTTCAATTTCCCATGGAGGATGTCCCCAGGAAAAAAACTACCTTTGACATGACTGTGACAAAATATGCAGGATGATCACCATGAGAGTAGTCAGAGGACTTTTTTGGCACCAGCCCAAGGAAAGCCATGGTCTGACATAATCCAACCATCCACCTCTTTCTTTGTCTTGTTCGTCTTGGACCAGGGGCAGGACAGGGGAGGCCTCACATGGCCTCTGCCTCCACATTGCACAAGGTATCCTTTAAAATACCTGGATGAGATACCATGCAGCCTTTACATCTTCTCCGTATCGTTTGTGTAAATTCCATGTTCGTCCCACCATAGGGGTGGAGAATGCATTTTGACCCATCTGCCAAGGCAATAGCTGTGCTGGTGCTTGAGGCTGAAACATCAGCTTTAAACTGACTCCTCTTCCAGGACAACACAATGTTTCTGTTTGTGCTGATGATGGAGGACTTGACCTAGGAATGAGCACAGTTCATCAGTCAGAAAGATGAAGAGTTGATACCACTTAGGAAAGGCGCCCTCCCTGCCCAGCAGTAGTTGAAATTATACGACGCCTTCTCGGTTTTCCAGAGGACCATTTTACTCCTAGACAGGCTCTTAAACTTTTTTCTTTTTCTTTTATGCAGCACAGAAGGGGAAACACTAGCCTTGCTGATTGAAAACTCTGTTTCAAGCAGTAAAAGCTGGCAATACTGAGGAGAAACATAAGCTCGAGAAGGAACCGTGCTCAAACGAGTGCCCCATTGTGAGATAAGTTTTTCTTTTGGTGATGAATCAACATAATAATCCATCTGTAACACGAGATGTGTCTGCCTGTACTACAGCAAAGGGCCATCTGCCCATCTGCATATATGTTCAAAATGCTGCTGGGACAACCACGATGGTTTCTTAATGAAAGGCACTTGGCAATTAGTACTTAAGTGAAACCGTGCCTGGGTGGTTCTGAGCCCTCGTTTGTCCTTCCCGCTCCAACGCAACAAGTGTCTGTAACTTTTTCTTTTTGTTTTTATTCCAGCAATTTCTTTTTACAGCCAGTGGGGAGGGGTGAACACGTTCTGATTCCTGCAACAGCAGGAGCCGAGGCAAGTTGTAATCAACATATGTCCGGTGTAAGCTGGGCGGCCGCGAATTATCGGGGCAAACCGCCCGTCCTTTCCAAAATACCCACCTGCTCGGGGGCCAGGCTGCAGCAAAGCCATCCACTGCGTGGCTCCATCTGTCTGATAAACAGGCTGCACACACTTGCTGAAAGCTGAATCATTTTGCCTCTATTTACTTCCTTTCTTTCCCCCCTTCTTCTCCCCCACTCTTCTAATTGGAGCTCGCTTGAAAGGTGCAGACACCCACAAAAACAAAGCAGCACAATGAGGCCAGGGCTGGCTGTTCGTTAAACTGCTCCAACTGAAATCCGTGCCCGGCTGAGGCTGAGCATAAAGGAGACAGACCTTGTCAGCCTCCAGCCTGAGCGGGAAAATTAAAAAGGAAAATTAACCGGGCTACAGAACGGTGCGCGAAATCCACTGGGGGAGCGTTGTGTTACAGCTAAAGTAGCTGCAACCAGGATGCAAAGGCAGCCATAGCACCTGGGTCCTGCTGGGAAAACCAGGTGAGAGAACATGCCTTATGCTAAAAATCCTGAGGACCAGCTCTCCAGCAGCACTCAGCCAAGTAGCAAACCAGAAGGAAGACCAGAGCATCCTTGAATCCATCCCCAGCTCCAACGCAGGCTCTCTCACCAGTTTTAAGGTACAGTCCCAACTATTACATCAAGCACAGAGCCTAAAGAGTACAAGAAAGTAATGAAAATTGTGTGTATTGGCATTGTAGTGTCTAAGGAGATGTAATAAGGAAAGCATAGCTTCTTGGAGGAAGTCTTCCCTTGGCACCCACGTCCCAGAATCATCCTAGCAGTCCTGTCATATTTAAAATAAGCATGTTTCTATCCCTACTGCAAAGAAAAAAATGATGGCCAGGAAGTTGAATTGCTCCCAGTCTGGAAAATGCAGGCTGCTGCGTGGAGCTTCTAGGCCAGGACATACTGTGGTCATGAATTTCCTTCATCTAATCACTTAACCTCACTAGGGAAATGCTGGATTTCTCCACTAATCAGACCTTCCATTTCACTTACAAAGGAGAGACTGAAAAAAAGGGAACTAACTGTGATTCTAAATAAATTTTACTAAAAATATTCACCAATCTACTAGGCAGTAAAGACACATTATTTTCCCAGTGGTCTGGACTGTCTCCATAGGAATCAGTTGTGTTTTCAGGTGGACTACTTGCAAAAGGCATTAAAATTAGGCACTAAAAGCTATTTGCAAGAATTAACATTGGTAGAAGCACCAACTTTCTGGTGAGAGAGTCAGACATGGACAAGGAATCAAGTTTCAAACACCTGACAAGTCAAAAAGGGTCCTTCTTGGGAGAACACCTCCTCCCTGTAGATGATGGTGAGATATTTCTGCATTCTTTTTCACTCTCTCTTTGGGTTGCTCCCCATCAGGGCACAGAGAGGATCTGAAAGATGCATCAAGTTACTATTTAGGATAGGAAGACTACGGAAGAATAAGTGTTGCTTACCTTAAACGTTTGCTACACAGAGCTGCTGCTGCTGCCAAGTGCAGTAAATTTCTCTGTGGATTGCACACACAGTGTCTTAAAAGGCAGTACTTTTCCATTCTTTATATCCATGACCCGCTGTTTTCCACTGGCTTTGGAAGCGCATAACCTGTTAACCCAAGACAGCCTTCCTTCCCCAGAAACATCTCACTGTGACGAGCAGCTTTGCCCCAGCCCACCGTGAATAACCACTGCCTGCGTGTCCCTCCTGACTCCCCCTCTCCAAGCAATGCAGCTCAACATTCAAGAGCCCGACAACTTGCATGACTAACTGCAGTTCGAAGTTTGCAGGGGTGGATTTCAACACCTGAAACGGTGCTCGGCCTTCAGCCAGATGAATCGCCAGCCATGTTTTTCCAGCCTTGCTCCCACCTCTGCCCAAAGGAAGGGTGCTGAATTCCCTGTATCCAAGTGTCTTGGTGTCCTGGCTGCGCTGCATCCCTGCATCCTGCCACCCACCACACCATGGTGGGGGTTTGGATGTCAGCACAGACACGTGGAGTGCTTTCCAGGAACAGCTTTCATGGGAGCCACGTGTTTCACAACCAAGCATGTGCAATGACAAGGTGAGAGGTGCCGGTGCAGCACATCCACCCACAGGGTGCAGCTCTGGAGAGCTCCTGCCATTGGCTTCAAAGGGGAGTGTTCCCGGGCACCCATGTGTGTTTGGGAAGGGATGAGAAACACAGTGACTGACAGGGAGCTAGCAGGGCCACCACAGGGCCAGAGCCCAGTGGATGAGGTTAAAGGGAGACCGGGAGCATCCCTGAGTCCACATCCCAGCTCCACTGCAGGCTCTCTCATCAGTTCTAAAGTACAGGTCCCAGCAATTAGATCAAGTGCAGGACCTGAGCACAGAGCCCAGAGTACAAGAAAGCAACCAGTTCTCTGGATTGAGGGCTGAGAAAGGGCTCAGCCTTGAGGGCTGAGAGGCAGGAAGGCAGCAGGAGTGACCCCTGTGATACCAGAGGGCAGGAAGGAGCACAGGGTGCTGTTGTGGGAGACCATGCAAGAGGGATGCAACGCCGTGCTGTGTGCTGGCATGGGCACCTGCAAGAGCAACACCTGCAACCCAGAGAACTGGTTGCTTTCCACCCAACATTTTCCATGGCAAGATCCTGATTTTAGACTTGTTTCCAATGACTTGAAGGCGTTCAAACAAAAGTTCTCCCATGTTAGGTATTTGCCTTGGGTTGGTTCAATCGTCACAAAACTAGTGTCACAAATCAGCATTTGTGATTGCTATAAAATTTCATCCAATTTTGACCTTGCTTTAAGGTCTGGAAAAGCAATTCAGTTTGTAAACTCTTATTTAAAGTCTGAGCATCTCTATTCTCTAAACATTTCATACAGGCTGGGCAAGCACCTGATGTCCCAGCTCCCTGCTGCTGCCCAGGTAGCCCACCTACCACCCAAATCCCCCCAACAAACCAGCTCTGGACATGATTTTCCAAATTGAGAAAGGATGATGGATGCAACTGAGAAGAAGTGGAAAACCAGAACTAGATCATCTTGCAATAGCCAGACTTCCAGAGTAAATCCTATGCCCCCTAGGCATGGATGTTTCTTTTTTGGTAAGTAAAAAGCTATGAAGACATCTGAAAAGCATGTATCTCATTTCCCCTCTGGTGGACCATGGAATCACAGAATCAGCTGGTTTGGAAAGGACCCCTGAGATCATCGAGTCCAACCTATGGCCCAGACCCCCTTGTCAACAAGACCATGTCACTCAGTGTCACCTCCTTAAACACCTCCAGAGACAGTGACTCCAATACCTTCCTGGGCAGCCCATTCCAACGTCCAATCACCCTTTCTGTGAAGAATTTCTTCCTAATGTAAAACCTAAACATCCCCTGGTGCAGCTTGAGGCTGTGTCGTCTCGTCCTGTCTCTGACTACCTGGGAGAAGTGCCCGACCCCCACCTGGCTACAACCTCCTTACAGGTAGTTGCAGAGAGTGGTAAGGTCTCCCTTCAGCCTCTTTTCCTCCAGGCTAAACATCCTCAGCTCCCTCGGTCACTCCTCATGGGACTTACAAAGGTCTTATGGTCATGACAATGCTGATGACCAAATCTGGACAATTAGTATATTTTCATATCTTCTTTCAGTGGAGGATTTACATCACAGAAAGTTTTCAGAACTGTGTGCCAGAGAGAGATGGAAATTGCAAAGTGCCCCAGAATTAGCAAACAGCAGATGCAAGGCTGCCTGCAGACTCACAGCTCGCTCTCATGCACCTTTCTGCATTAGGCAAGATCCTCCATTCATGCAGGGACATGCTCCATCTTCCACAGGAATATATCCCATTCAATGCATGGGAAGAGCCGTCAGGAGGAAGAAGCAGGGTCATGCAGCAAAATCAGAATGTTGAATGCTGGACTGAAACCTCATTAGCTGCAAAAAAAGCAAAAGCTGCAGACAGTATGGGGCCATCCTCTGCCTCTCTTTTCCAAAATCTCCCTCTTCTTCTGCCTGGGGATTGCATGAATGAATTTTGAGGGACGTCTGCTTCCCTGAGATGTGAGCAGCCCCAAATTTTGATGAGCAACCCCACTGCTACCACACATATCACAAGCAAGGGCTACAGCACTGACCTTCCCCTTGCTGTAGCTACCTACTCATGAACCACAGCTCTGAGACTTCCAGAAACCTGTTCAGACAGTGTCTCAAACCCCCACCTGATGCAGAGAAGCTGTATGATGAAGCAAGGAAGAACAAATTAAAAAAGAAGTCAGATGAACATCACCCCAGTCCATAGCTGAGAGCTCTGGGAACACGTCCTCACTCCACACTGCTGCAGGGAGGAGTTCAGCCAAGTCTGCTTTGGGAAGTGGGACACAAGTTTTGAGTACTCTCCAGAATTGCCCTCACTTCCAATTCACATCACTGCTCACATCAGACAAGCTTACCTGAATCAGGAGACCAATCAGGAGCTCTTTTTCCAAACTGAGGCATCATGAAACATTTAAACTTACGGTTTGGGTTTTAAAGAGTTTAAGAAGCGAAATGTTGCTCTAAGGAAGTTTTAAACTTGTTTCCATAGAGTTCACGCTGTATTTCCCTGGCTCAAAGCACTCACAGAATAGATCTCAAAAGCACCTTACAATAGCAAAAAACCCATAAAAGCAGTACTGCTGATGGGTCCAAGAAGCTGCAGATAGTGAAAGCAGCCTCATTTTCCCCTAGTAAATACCCAGCACTTCAGCATGCCAGTGACTATTGTGATGACCAGATGGTGGTGGGAGCAGTAACTTGGATGATGTTAATTACACACAAACTCCAAAACAACTGATGTCAAAACTCACTTTGAAAACACACCAGAATGGGTTGCTCAGCATATGGCACCAACGCTCCAGCAAAACTGCATTTTGTGTCCATTAAACAACTAACAAGCCCCACCAAGGGGTCCAAGGACAAGCAGCCACAGCAACAGGGCCCCGTGTCCTGACTGTTTGATGGTCATCCCTTTAAAATGCTGATGAAAAGGTACAGAGGTGTGGTGGAAGTGGCAGCTCCTGGGCCGGGTCCTTTGCAGGGTGAGCACATGCAACACGTGCCACCAGCAGGGCTGTCTCACCTCTTTCAGTGACAAGACCTCAAAGAAAACATCCCAGGTTATCTGCTGAGCAGCACTGGATGATTCCTAATGAGAGGATGAGCCCTGCTGTGAGAGCCCACTATGCAAGCACACAGATCTATGCTCCTGTACTTTTAAAAACAAACAATGTGTAGTTTGCAAAATAAACACAGTGAACAGATTGAGAAAAAATTATCCTGGCATCTGCCAACCACCAAGAGCTTTCCAACAAATGCGTGTCTGCAGAGGTACTGCAGAGGCCAGCTTTACACCAGGAGGTGAGCAGCACCTTTAACTGTGATTTGAAAATAAAGGTAAACCCACTAAGCACCACCCGCCCCAGAATGGACCTGGATACAGACAAACACATATTTATGTTTTTCTGAGACATGATTTAGCCCAAACTTACACCATAGGGGCCTATAACCTAAGAAATGTCAGCTCTGAGCGGGAGCTACAGATCACAGTTGAACCCTGCACTGGAAGCTCTCTGCTCCAGAGTGCTCTCCTTGCCACCTCAGCTCCTCTTCCTCCAACAATTATTTACCTTGAAACATTTAGGCTTGCCCAGAGATGCCAGCTGCACAGATCTAGAGGAAAATGGGATAGGAAAGGACTGTGAAAAGCCAGCCAGCCTTCTCCCCTTCCCCAAAGCAAGTTGAAAAGCAGCTATTGCTCCTGACAGATGCTTGCTCTTAATAGATCTCCATTTGGTGGAACAGCTACTACCATCTCCCCACACATTGTACAGTGACTTCCTATCCTTTTTTTTTTATTTATTTGGCCTAAAAAGAAACTATCACTCATTCTAGCTACAGTTTAAGCCCCATCTACCACATGATTTCAAGCTCAGTTCTTTCAGTCCATCCTCACAAGTGCCTTTTCCCACATATTCAAGCTATCAGTCATGCCCCTGCCCATTGCACTTTCCTGTCCTGTACAGTGTCTCAAGTTCCACACCTACATGTGCTCCTGTGAAGCACAGGATTACCTTCAGTCTCACCAAACCATTTGTGAACCCCAGCCTGAAGCTTTTGTACCACCAGCAGGACAAGCTGCCAGAGCCTTTATCTGAAACAGTGCTCACTAGCTGGCACCACTCTGAATTTGTGCATTTGTTTTCCCCTACCTAAATTTAGTGCCTTGATGAAAAGGACCTTGTCTTTCCCCACCATCTCCTCCCTGCTGCAACCATTCCTGCAAGTTGCCAAGACTATTTTGAATTCTAATGCTATCTTATCTTCCACATCTGTCCAGCTTCCTGTTGACTGCAGATTTAACATGCAGGCTACTTTGTTATCCAGGTTGTAATAAAAATGAAACGATAAGTGACCCGGAGCAACTCCCACAGCCCCACGCAACACGGCCTTCCGCTCTGACACTGGGAGCAAGGTGGAAGGAAACCACTCCCAGAGCAAGAGCTGCTTTCAGCCTCGCTCAACCCGCTTCCAAACACAATCCAATCTCTGAAACCACGCTTTCCCTTCTTGCAAACCACCTTCTGTTATTTGCCCAACAGCCACTACACCATCCCACAAGCAAATGCAAAGTTACCAAACTCATCATCTGTTGTTTTCTTTTGGAGCAGGACTTCAGATCTTGTTGGGGATGCAAAGCCCCATCTGAAGGAAGTTTTAACCAACAATTCCTTTTGTCATTGTGGGGGATTACACTGGCATCTGCAGACAAAGCGCACAGATTCCTTCCAGCAGATTTCCTCATTTGCCAGTGTCACTGCACAGCTGCTCAACTGCTTATTTTCTTGTCACTGACTAATACGAGCCTAAACTAGATAATTACTACTTCCTACTGTCATGAAACTTGTTCTTCAGTATCCAAACCCACTCCTTTTTGTGTGTTTCCATGAAAGGGCTATTTAGAGTTTTAACAGCTGGCTTAGCAGGAGACTGAGTCCTGTGTAACCATAAGCAAATGTATCTGTACCCTTGGGAAACCCCTTCCTACCCTAAAGATCTGGGTAGGAATGTGGCTTTGTGTTGATTGCAAACAGCACACCTACTGAAGGTAAGCATAGAACCTTACCTTTGAGGCTAAAGAAGTCAATTCACTGAGACCACAGCCAGACCATATTTCAGAGCTGCAGCAAATAATATCTAGTTCTCTACTCTTGCCTTTGCTTTATCACTATCTTCTTATTTATAGCTTCAGGTCTTGTTATTTTTTTCACTGACACTGCATATCTCAACCTCCTTCTATTCATGTCCTCTGAGGTATTTTCTTCTTTTACTTCTTCCAGGAGCTTGCCTTCCTTGGGGGAGGAAGAGCTAAATGGATTGCCACATTAGCTTTCTCATTCCACGCCGTTACACTTTTAACTAGTGCTTTCAAATAGGTAAATTAGCTTTTAAGTGATCCCAGTTGTACTATTGGCCTCTGCTACAATCCTGCATTAAAGCTGATTCAATTTTACTTACCTCTGTTGCTCAATTAAGAAGAATACACAATGAGAAAGTAGTTCTGCAACTGGTAATTGCAGGCCAGGAGTGAGCTGGGTTGTTCCATTGCCCGCAGTGTCTGACCACCACACTATTGCACGTTTGCCATGTACCCAAGAATGGAACTGGCTGTACCTCACTTGCTGCTTCTTTCAGGAAGTGCCAAGAACAGTGATCCTCTGTCACATGAGGTTATTCTAAAGAGCTGTATGGATGTGCATGTCACCATCTGTGTGCCCTGTGCTACCCCAGAGCAAGTACCTGTGGGGGTGAGACACTGTTAACAGGGGCTTCTGAATTTTTGCTCCAACAGCAACTCCTTTATTAACTCATCTAGAAAAAGGAGAATGATTCTTGCCAACCGTGAGCAGCTTCACTTCTCCCACGCAATATACATTAGCACATCAAGAACCCAACAAGTCTCTGCAGCGTTCTTGCACCTTACTACACACATACCAGTATCACACATCATTGCCACTCGCAGTTGCATATGCAGCAGGAGCTAGGAGAGTAAGAAAAAAGTTTAGAGCATCCTACTGACTACCCTTGACTTTTAAAATTTTGCATAGATCTCGAGTCATGAACACTGGTTCAGTAATTAAAGGCTGGCCCTAATCACAGGGCTGGATCCTGTATATACTTGGCTACAGCCTTTGGCATATATGTCTTAAGAATTTTCTTCTCATTTTAATCACATGCCATTAGCTGACTTAAAATACGTTGCTGCATTTTGGTTTTATGGCACAAGCTACAGTAGGACTTGGCTCACTCAAGTACACTAACACGATGCACTCAAATGCCATAATCTAAGCTTCCCCTTTTCTATCCAGTTCAAAACCATTTCGAGATGCATTTCCCCGTTGTTGAGGAAATTCCTTATTGCAGCTGAACCAACAAAATAAGTTGTGTTGCAATAGTCTGCAATGAATGCAGTACTACATTTGAAATTATTCCAGTGTGTGTAATCACTGACACTTTTGGGATCCAGCACGAGTTGTTCCCCATCTCTCCAGACAAACCTGATGTCACTTTTGTTTCAGACAACCAGAAATCTGCCCTTCCACCCCACCCAATCCTACACATGAGTATCACATCACAGAATATGCCACAGACTACATATTTTCCACTGGTAAAAGTCATAAGCAGACACAAGTGCAAAGCAAAATGTCATTTTATTTAATTCAAGGACTATTTTCCTTCTAGTATTGCTGAAGGGATCACCTCCTGGGGAATTGATCATTACAAAGTCCCTGTCTAAAAGTTCAAGTGCTCTTGTTGTACATTCTTTTGAACCACAGAAAACATAATGACCAAGTAGGTGGGCAGCTACTTGCAAGTTTTAGCCCACCTAAATTAGCATTGCTTCAGGCTAGAAAACAATTCAAGTAGTAAAATAATGGAAAATGTTAACCTTTAAGGTCACTACCATATTTTGATCAAAAAGTCCTGAATGTATGAAAAAAACCACTTGTACATGTTATGAAGTTGTTTTTTAACCAGACACTGTCAAAGACGGCAGTTAAGTATTTTGGACCAGTTGTCAACCAGATATTTAAGAGTTCTATCTGAAGGTTTATTACCAAATTCATTATGCAATTCACTTTTCACATTAAGCTCTTTAACAAAAGCAACATAGACCCGCACCAGAATCACTGTAGACAGATTTAGTTTTATAGAATGCCCTTCTGAAAATTCATTTCAAAATAGAGATGCTTTTTCTCCAGAACTGTAAAAGCCATAAAAATGCAAAATATCTGTTAGGAAATTTTTAATCAAAATTATTCCTTAATGTTCAAAATAACATTTAACCTCCTACTCTTTTATTTTGCTGTCATCCACGTATTGACCAATAGACTAAACAGGTAACAATGGTTCACGTTTTTCCCCCACCTGAAACATTTCTTCTAACGCAGCCCAAGACAGGCAATACAGAGATTCAGGGACATGGATTATGCATGGCAAAGGTAATCCTCTATCACTTTAATTTAGAACAATTCTGATTCTAGCACACAACTTGGAGTTCTCAGTTGTTTTCAATCTGCTCTAGGTCCAGGTCCCCACAGTCTAGAGGAAAGATTCCTTCTTCGGTGCTGTCACAATCACTCGTGTCCTCGTCGCTTTCACACACTGCGTCTGCTTTCTTATAATCCCTTGTTTTGAAGCCACCTTGGCACGACCCGTGATGCCTGACTTCATCCAGCTGCTGTTCTTTCATCGGGCTGGAGCCAGGGGTGATGATGTTCATAAGATCATTTGAGTCACATGGCGATGACACAATTGTCTTCATTTGTGTGTCATCATCATCATCTTCATAGTCAAGGGAGCAAAGACTTTTGGAATTTTTTAAAGTCTGCAATGAAAAAGAAAAAAAAAATAAGAGTAGCAATGAATATATTAACCGTGACTGTACAGGAGGAGCAAAATAAATTCCTTAAATTCCTGAATGGTTTGAGAGTATGTACTCAAGAGTGTCACGTGTTGAAAGTAATCCTGGAAACGAGAGGCATGAAGAAAAAGGAAGAACAGTATTTACTTACAGATATTTTGCCTATGTAGTTTCCCATTTGTGAGAAAAACAGTCCCTTTTTTTTTTTCCCCTCAATGCAGAAATATCCAAAAACCTACCTTTGGTCAACTACCATGAGGAAGTGCACACACCCACCCAGTTCGTTGTATTAGGTTTCTGGTAAATCCAGAGCAGAGCATTTGGTAACATCAGCATTTAGGTCAGACAGCTGCACTGCAGCCTGGTCAACAATTAATTTCTCATGCAGACAATGAGCCCTTAGGCGTCACCTCAGCCAGAGTCAGCAAAGCAAGTGGCCCATTTGGGCAAACTCTAAACAGAAGGAACCCAAGCTTCTACTGGGAACATCTTGCTCCAGAGTCAGCTTAGCTTGTCCCTTCAGTTGGGTACTGTCTGAACAAGAGCTCAGGAATTGGAGCAATTCTGTTAAAATTCAAAGTATATTAAAAACCAGAGGGGCACTCGCCTTTATTTAAACAAAGGAAAGAGAAAAGAAACCCCCCGTAAATGTGCTACCTCTGCCCCATAGATAAAGGAATAAAATGCCTAAGTTCCTCATGTAACCATAAGGGATCCTTGACTAGAATCCAGAAGCAGCATTTAAGAAGCAACAGAAATACACAGACAGCAGAACTTAGATTTTAACAAGTGAGATACTTCTAAAATCTGCCTCATACAAGCACACAGTGAGAGGAAGGTAAAATAGCCAGGGGTCCTCAGAGGTGGACTGAGACAGGAGAATAACACTATACTAATTTTCAGTATCTTACTGGTTAAGTGACTCCAGCCTCACACACAGCACTCATTTTATTACAAGTAGATCTGCAGGGAAAAAGACCAACTTTCACACCCATTTCCAGCTTCCTCCCCCAGTTTGTCATTTCTTAAGTATTTTATACTTGTTTATTTGAAATAGGAACATTGCAACATTCCTAGTATGCTGTATTCCAGATGCTCTTCCAGGGCACTGGGTAGTGTTCCCACTTCACCATAACACATCAGCACCCACTTAAGCATCTTACCAGTATCTCTGGGTACTTTTTAAACAAAACTTAACAAATTCAGAAGAAATCTGAATTGGTCAGCCTTGCCTGTATACAACTGCACAAAAGAGAAAACCTCACTGTGGTGAAGTTTTGGTATAATATACATTCCTGTTTTCAAAACACTTCTATATGGCTCATTTATAGCTTGTTCAAATACAAACATATAAGAACATTTGAGTTTCTTTCTATGATTAAGAGGTATGAATTTCTCTCATAAAGCAAAACAGTATATTTTAAAGTAAAAAATGTTAAAGTATATTTTAACCCTAAATCTATCTCACTGCTTTTAAAAAGAACACATCCTGTTGTGTATCTCCATACAGGGGACAATATTTTCAGTTCTTTAAACCTTATAGCAGGCACTGAGAAGGAAAGGGGCCAAATAAAGAGAAGCTTTGAAAGTTCTGCTTTCAACGTTTCAGAAAGGAATTCCCGAGTCCCCCTTCAAAATATCTTTTATTCAATTTACTGCTAGAAATTAATCCAACCACACAGCTGTCTTTCTAGAAGGTTTGTGTACATAAATGGAAAATTGCCTGTTAGCTGTACTGTGCTGAAGCCACTTGAATGGGAACTTTTAGCCGATTTCAACACAACAGCGAGTGCATTCAACTGGTTCTTTGTTCACCCACTTGTCACAACCTCACCAAACTAAAAATAGGTGGATTTATTATCTCGCAGCACAATCCCACTCATTTCACAAAGCAAAAGGTAGAAATTGCAATGCATTCAGGGCCTCTGAACTGCAGCTTTCCATGTTACACTGGTACAGTACCACACCTTTCAAGCACAATTGTGCTCAGTGGGGAGCCTGCGAGTACTTGCTCAATGGTCCTCATTTTATAAAGGATGCTGGACTGGCAAGACAAAAGAGTCCACAGTTGGCAATGGATAGAACTCAATCAGCTAAAAGTATTCTTTTGTGTGATGGAAAAAAGAAGAAAAAAAAAAAGAATCTCAGAGTTTTAAAAGAAGTGAGGCGATAAAATGTCTGAATATTAAGAAAAAAACCCCAACTTTGTACCAAAAACAATGGTGGGGAAGGAAATAAAAGAAATCTCTCTAGACCCTTGCCATACAAAGCAAACAAGAAAGGCCCAGAACAGCCTGAAAGGAAGCTAATGTCTGTGCTCTTTACTAAACCTTCAGTTCAGAAACCTGTAATACATCACCTTCCAAATATAAGAAGCAATAAAAAGGTTGTTTTTGTTTTACTAACAAAACTAGAGCATTTGCTACAGTAGTCAAGGGGGAAAAAAAAATAAGACATTTATGTGTACAAAAACCTAGTGTATAATGGGAGCAGCAGTTCTCATGCTTCTCCCCCATGCCCCCATCACACTCCAAGTGCACCCCTCGGGTTTGAGTGGGGGTGGAAGATACAGCTGCTCTTGGGAGGTGCAGCTGCAGCAGCTGCACACAGTGAGGAGCAGAGGAAGCCTGAAACCACCAGAAGCCCTGAACCCATCCTACTGCTTCTCAGCACCAGTTATCACCACAGGATGGGCTACACCCTCAAGTCACAGGCTTGAGGAAGAGAGGGAGTTCGTCCGACTGATTAGACTCGTTATCTGGCTTGCCTTCTGTCCCATCCTGAGACTTTTGCCTGTGATGGCACAACACAAGAGATGCTGCTTTAAGATATACTGGCACACAGGATTTCTTCACTGTTAAAGGTCTCTCTGCCAGGAATATGAAACGATGTGGATGGTGCAATGGTCCTCATGATTGGGAGATCCCGGAATTTCCTGGAGTATCAGCATCCAGTCCAAGAGTAAAACAAAATGGCAGAGCCCGAGCATGGAGCAACATGTGGCTTTTTTTGTTGCTTCCCTGTACCCAGTCAGTCTGAGATGGAACAAGTTAGATGGGCTGCACTTCTCCCTTCGAGGGCTTCATGGTCCTTGCTTCACTTCCTTGACTTATGTTTCCTACAGATTAGTCAGACTGGCTCAAAACCAAACGCCTTTACTGATGGTAACTCGGTTAAGCTTCAGATCAGAAGCACCACAAAGAGCACGACACGTTCACATCTCAGGCACCAACCTGCCCGCAAAGAGGTCACAGTTAAGTCTCAACAACAACCAAGTCTAACCATGGTATAAATTCATTACTGGAAGAGGCCTCATTCAATGAAGCTAAGAGGGAGGCTTAAGGGAGGACTCCAAATTGTAAGAACTGTCACAAAAGACTGGTGCTAAGCAACTCACAATTGCTTCGAGAACTGCCCTTGAACAAACCACTCTCGACATCACATCTGACCACAACGAGATGTGAAGAGTCCCTCCCTGTGAACTGAATTCTCACTTCATGTATCTAATTACATTAATATCTTCACCTGTGACAAGTTGGAGATACGTACAGTGTTTACTGCAAATTATTAGAAATGTCAGCTGGTTGTATAGATTAAAAAATATCCCATCACAGTCCCTAATCCCAAGCATCTTCTACTAAGCACAAAGTGAAAAATAGTAATAAAAATGCTGTGTTGATGTAACAAACTATTAATCTTTCTGTAGAGTAAATCTCTTGACATTTGACTCTGACTTTTCTGTCTTGAATTGCACTGAGCATTTTGTGAACACTTCAGTGTTCCCAGACAACCTTTGCTTTTAAGACACTTGCAGTTGAGAAGAAATACTGCTTCATGGGTACAAAGGGGTGCTGACAGGAGGAAAACAATATAGTATTCTCCATAATGTTACATGCTTGAGGATTGCTAATGCACTAAAAGTTAAAAACCAACGGTTAAGTGGGAAAGAATTTCTCCTTGTTCAAATAAGAAATTAGAGGCGTAAGGAATACATTAAGGGTTTTTTTAATTGAAGTGTCTAAGAAAATAACTTCAGATCAAAAACCATTGCAGATTTTTAAGCTATGCATTTGAAGTAAACTAAAAGAAAAGGTAATTTTTCTTGCACCGAGTTTAAACAGTACTGAACAAAACCATTTCTATTTATGTATTATGTAGAAACACAATCAAATCTGTAGGAAAACCTTCATGGGTAAAATTGAATCTCTGATCAAAATCATTTGGGAACCAAACATGGTGTTCACTTTTTGTTGCTCTGCAGCTTTCCTGGAAATCTGAAACATACTTCTATACGTTAAAAATACAATGTTATTTCATCATCTATAGCTAGAAAGAAGAAAAAAGTACAGAATACTGGATATGAATGAGAGAGAGCAAACAACCTCCAGCATTCTGCCACGTAATTAGACACTGAACAATTCCCCCAGAGAAAGAATTTCTGCTGCAGTTCCCCTAGTCAAATAAGGTAAATCCTATTTGCAATGCCAAAGACCCAGTTAAAAATCAATACAAGCTGACACACAGCAATATGGCTACGACTTGAAATGAAAGTTGTTCAGTGCTTTGTCTCTGCTGTATCTTCAAAGATTATTTTAATTTTTTAGATGTAGGTGCCCAGGAAGGGAACTGACATCAACTCATTTCACATCAGATGCTAAACAACATCATGATGTAACAGACTTTCATCTCCCACTAGCCAGACTGTTCTAGATTTAAGCATGCAAGTTTTCTGGTGTAGTCTACCACGTAAGTTGATCTATTTATTGGCCTAGATATTTATGCTTACATTCTAAATTGTGCCACAGTACCCTTATAAGTTTTCTTTATAAGCTGCAAGAACCTGTGATTTAATTTGGCTTTTTATTTAGTGTTATTAGTTGATAAAATACTACAACAATGAAATAGAAATATTTAAGTGAAATGCTGAACTTGTCTAATTATACTCAGATATGCAAGATTACAAGGTTGTTCATTGTATGAATAACGGAGAAACTACCAGAATAGTTAAAGTTTGTGAGTGAGAAAAACAAAATGCACAAAGACCTGGGGGGGATTTGGGGTCCAGTTCTCTGACTGAGCACCACTGCAGTCCTGGTCACCTGCACTGGTCAGGAGATTTCAGGAGTTCATGCACTGAAGTCTTCAGACCTGTGGAGCAGCCTACTCGTTTATCCAGGAAACTTCCAGGACCCAGCTAACATCATTGCTATCACACCAAATCCCAAACAGCCATGTGCAAAGTCAGAGGCAGATCCCAAATACATCAGGAATTACAACCACCATGGATGAAGTTCAACTTGAACGGCCCAAAACTCGGACATAAAAGTTATTCATGGTGGGCACTCCACATGTGATATTAAATTACCCAAGCTAAATATCTGTTCCTTTCAGTGGTTTGCAAAGATCATCTAAACAACTGAAAACATACTCAGCCCCTCAGAACTACCAGCTCACCTCTTCATGTGTTTGCAGCGCACATGCACTCAATGAAGTTCCAACATCAACTAAGACAAACTAAGGAATTTGAGCAGATTAAAGAAAAGTTTGCCAGTCTAAGCGTGTTGGAACTGAAATTAAGCAGCCAAACCACTACTGACATATTGCGTTTATTCCTTTATAAATTAAATTCTGACAGGGGCAGTTTAGTGTGGGAAACTCAGGTGCTGGGGTTTAGCAGTTTCTAAAGTTCAGGACCATTCATAACAGGGGTTAACTTTTGTTTGCTTTAAAAGAAGCTGAGTTAATACAGCACTTAATGTAATGCACTCAACAATACGATTTGTCATCAACACTAACATGTAGAGGGTGAACATATATAGCAATTTTCTCCTTTTATAAAATCCAGGTCAACATTAAACTGCATTTTAAAAAGTTTACAATATAGAATTTTGATTAAGATGTTGGCCTCTCAGATTTTCTAATTCAGTGTATTTGTGAACTGCAACCTTTTACCTTCCCTGTTTGAGCAAGTATAAACCATGCAAGCTTTTATTGTAAGAATGTGGAATTACACTCTACAAACATCAGGCCTACCTATTTCATCTGCATGTAATTAAGCAGAAAAAAAAAGTTTCAGCTATTCTTAGTACCAAGTCCAGCACAAATACCTACAGATGCTATGAATTATGCCATTAACTAAAACAGAGGAGGCTCACACAGTGGATTTAACTCTCCTGAAGGGGCTGATAATCAATACAGTGTCAAAGTGGAACACAGTGACAGTGCTTTGTTCAGCTGCATAATAACAGTGCAAGACTTGGGCCAGGGAGAAGGAAGATTAAGCCAAACAAGACAATTACTAGCTAAGAGCAGCAGTGTTCCTCTGAAATGCACTGATGCATTAAAACAGAGGTTTCCACAAGAAAGGACCACAGAAAAGAAAGACTCAAAAGGGCACTGAAAGAGCAAGAAGAGTGGCCTGGGAGATGGTTCTTGCTCAGTTCTTGCTTCAGTAGCAGCTGCAGTCTGGGGTCTCTGCAGAACCAGAGAAATTTCTCTGCCTTAAGGGAAACAAACTGTCTTTGCACACCTTCATCTAGACCCTATGCACATCTTTAATATGGATAGTGAATTTATTCACTTTATGGACAGACTGAAGGGCTGGACAATGTGGAATTGGGCCTCCACTGTGCTTGAGCTGCACAAGCTCGAGAGGCTTCAGTCTGGCAAACCCAATCAGCCAACGGAACTAATGAGCAATGGTGTGATGAACAAACAGCTGCACCGTTTGTGTGCATACAGGGATGACAAACATCTGGTTTTGTAGTAGAAGGACACAGAGGGAAACAATGTAAGCACATGCTCTCTCCCAACAGAAGTGTTTCATGTTTTGCCAGAGTTGCTCCCTCTTTTCCAACTCAAGAGCTATTACCTTTCCTTTCAGAAAAGGAATACAGGCTCTGGAAGCAAGAAACAACTCAAAATGCATATTACCCTCTTCGTTAGTAATGTGACAAAATTATTTTATAAAGACTTAATTTAAATCCTACCTAATTCACACAGATGAGAGATATATGTAGTTTTCTGCACTTTAAACTGGGAAATAAGAAGGCACACATGCATCATTAGCATGAGCTACACACACATCCCTGCACATAAACATATGATCAAAAGGAGCAGTGCAAGAAAACTGCTTAACAAGACTATGACTGCTTGCAGTACCATCTCCCAGCGTTCAGCATTCAGGATCCAAAAACAAAGACCACCCTGGGTAGTCAAAGCCTTCTGATGTATTATACTTCTGACAGAGGAATTAACAATCAACTCTGAAATAACAAACAGAGAAGTTACCTCCAACCCCAGGAGTTTTACTAGGTTTCTCGATTTCCAACTAGATACATTTAAACAAGAGGAGAAAAAGCTGTGGCTGCGTTTCCACAAAAAACGGCCCAATAATCAGTGACATTTCAAAGTTTGCTTTACCATGCCAAACTCTCTTCTCAAGTAACAGGGTTTAAGTTGACTGATTATGCACCAGAGTAACACAGGACAGGATCTGACCCTTGTGGCTTCAAAACATGACCATATTGCCTTCATTTCCTGCCATTTATGTGTCATCTATTTTTATAGAGAACTTCTATTCCTGAGCAGTTTAGCCAAGGTCTTATTCCTTCATGACTTTGCTATGAGCTGCAAACAATTACTTTCATAACTGAATCACATATGCAAAGACTGTTAGAATACATCCATGTAACTATCTTTCTTAAAACTCTTGCATGTTTGGGGTTTTTTTTATCCTAAGGTCCAATATTATTAAGTTGATATGATGGATCAAATTTAGGAGAAATTAGAGAAGTAAACTCCAAATCCTGATTCTAAGGCTGCCCTCATTAGTTACTGACAGATGTCAGCCTCACCTATATTATTGGGTTATGCTGGAACTCCATCATAACTAGCATTTTAAGGGATTCTATAATTGGGCCATAAAGTTCACTTCTGCCAGGGAAGGGGGATGGGAGAGAAAGGGAAACAACCTCATCAGCTCGGGAACAGTTCGCCCCTTCTTCAGACCAATTTTCCACTACAGAAATGCTTGTCCAAAACAAAGCCTTAAGATCTTGTTATGTAAGTGCACACAGGCACGCACGGGTTGTACACACACACACACACAGACAGAACACAAGTGCTGTTACGGATCTTTTGCTCAGCTCAGTGCAAACCCCAACAATTTAACAGTAAATTCTTCCAGGAGCATTAATTCAAACTGTAGGTGGACCCTCGCCACTAATTATTTCCAGGGACAAGTTGCACAAGACATTTGTTTAGAAAGAACAGAATCAGTTTTGGAGACTGGGGGTGTACAGTGCACGGAACTGCATTTTTATAGCTTGGTGCTTGATTTTGGACCATTTTGAACGTTTCTGAAATGATGTGGCTTGGGAGGTGTTCCTGACATCAAGTGGCAAGACTGCTGTATATTTTTAATACCAAGTCAACTTGTGCTAGAATTTCTGTTTGATAATACAATTCAGACAAGTTGGTTTATTGGTTCAAATACCAAAGCTGACAATGTGTCGGCAGTTGATGCTCAGTGTGCTTTTCAAAAAAAGTCAGGAAATGTGTCCTTTATCCTTCAGTTGCACTGAAAAACAATACATGTTTTAAAACACATTGTACCAAATCAGAAGAGAAGTATACAAAAGTCTTGTGTGAGTCAGTCAACCTTCAAATGCCTAAAACACACACTGAGGTAACACTAAAACTGAGTGTCAACTTCTCACTGTATGGCCTCAGTTTTCATCTATTTTGTAATAAAACCAGAGTTTGCCCCCAAAAGTTGCAACATTTAAAAAGCTTTACATTCAACCATTACATCTAGTTTGTTTTAAACTCTGATTTGTTTATGCTACCCCAGCTTGCAAGCCTCCTAGCATACCATCAAAGCCTTTTGAGTTCTAGTCATGTGGCTACTACAACAATGAAAAACTGACATCTGGAAACTCGTCAGAAGCCTTATTTATTTAAAATTCCAGTTCTGGTAATACCTAAGTTTTATTGCAAAGCACGTGTCATCGCCAGCATACAAAGAACTGAGTACTTCCAAGTATAGGAATAGATGGGATATTTGATTATCTGCAGCTCACCTTAACACTGAACCATGACCTCCCAGATCACTTACCTCCTTATTAACTGGACTCAATTAAAAGTTGCATCTAACAGCAACTTAAAACCCAACAACAAACTGAAATGAAGAAAAACTTCTCTTCAGTGTGTATATACTTGAAAAAGCATGTAAACAAGTCAATATTTCCCATTCTAATGGAAGAACTGACACCACTAAGTGACGTAGAGAAATTCCAATTAGTTCATTTTCACAGGCTTGAGACATGTTCTGCTTTTATCACACCTGTGCACCACTATATACATGCAGCAGGAACTCATGTATGCAATGCAAGACTAACAAAAGACAAAGTTACAGTTAAACTTAGGACTTTGCCAAGTGGTTTTAATAAACCTCTCTGCAGCAAAAAGCCTCTGATGAATCAGCTGAGTTCAGGTCTCCTTTGGAAAATGATGCATAAAGTCAGAAAGTGACTGTCAAAAAGCAAGGGAAGTTTCACGACAGATAATATTCAGAGTATGGAAGACCAAAGTCTAGTTTCAGAGTTAAGAGTCTTTGCATTCAGGTGCCAGAAAAATGCACTAATCTATTAGTTTTATTAGCATGTTATTACAAGAATACTGAATATTTAAAGCACAGTCTCCCAAAATTACCCTGAGTTACATTCAAAGAGGTATAACTCATTTTTCTAATATATTTTAAAAGATTACACTGGGATTTCATTTTTTTGCCAAGAAATCTGGAAAAAGTTCACATATCAATGGTGAAACACTACTCAACACTTTTGCTAGCCACCATCTCTTACAATTCAGAGCAAGGCAAAAAAAATAACTTAATCCCCTGCCACCTGCCAAAACCCAGATGGTAAAACCTGAGAAAAGTGCTCTCACCTCTCTTTAAACCCTCTGGTGCAGCTTAGACACATTAACTATAAGTACCCTATATATAACACTGAACCATAGCTCTTAATATTGTATTGTATTCCAAACAACATCACCAATAATTTCAGCATAATCCAATTTTCTGACAGGATAAGTAATAATTAAAATAGAAAATATCCACAGCTGGCTGAAACCTGGCTTGTGAGTCCATAGATGGCCCCTTTCTTTTCTCATAATGTCAAATGCAGCTGGTCTGGTACTCATTAGCTCTTTCAGCAATGAATACTTATTGTACATACAGGAACTTGCCAGAAAGGAAAAGCGACTCTGCAGCAGATATTAAGCTGCCTCCTCCTCTTATTAGCACATTGCTTACAGAAAAAGGACAAGAGACATACAAAGCCAACTCCAGGTATGGCAAAGCAACAATGCTGAACAGCTCTGGAAAGCTCTGGGTATCTGCAAGACATTTGTTACCGAATCCACTTACAAAAGGCAGCGGGGGGAACCTCCATCCCTAATGAGATTTCTTTTCCTTCACTCTCCTCAAGGCTTACACTCCCTCGCCGTCAGAGCACAGGGAACCTCCAAGCACAAGGGCTCACTTCATTAAACGCCCTTTCGGGCCCGATGTCACATTGTGATCTGCTCTGCCGAAGCAAAGAAAGCAAAACGCCAGATGCTCCCTGCGCCTGCCACCTCAGCAGCATTCCATTCACCAGCCCAAAAAACTTCCAGGCATCCATTCAAAACCAAGTACCCCCAGCCTGGTCTGTCCTGTCACAGGACAAAGTGCTGGCTTGTCTTCAGCTCACTTTTGATGCTTGCCCATCATCTCCCAGCCCGGCCTACTCCTACCTCCTTTCCTTCTTCCCAAGACTGCTGGAATTTGAACTTTAAAAGGATGCCCTCCATGGCAACAATAGATAAAAAAGGAGCCTTTGATTGTTCATGCGTTGCAGGAAAGAAAGGAGGAGATTCATCCTGGCTGCGACCTAGCAGGAACTCATCAAGCACAGCTCCCCTTCCATTGCAGTGGGATGCCTTTGCCTGTGGCTACTCATTCAAGCTCCCTGCATCTAAGTTTCCATTCAAAGAGGATGAATTCTTCAGGTTTCCCCTGTTAAGGAATTAAATGTTGATCCTATGAATGAAGGGCAACACCAAGCTTGGAAAGCTGCCAAAAGGGTTCCGTAACACTCAGCAGTTTGGAGTTAATTCAATACTTATTGATACCTAGCAGGATTTATAGCTGCATTATTTATAAGGGCAGGGGAGGGAAATCACAGAGCCATATTTAGACCCTAGTAATAAATTATTTTTAGCACCATCTGTTTTTCTAGTTTGTTCCCTTGCTTAGGCAAGAGCATACTTTTACCCAGTTCCCTCTTCCTTGCCCATTTAAAAGAATGCACAGAGCCTAAACTGAAGCACGAGATTAAGATCACAGGGAATATTTATTGTGCAGCAATCCTCCTAATCATGTTCTGGAAATCAAACCTGCTGACTAAGGACAGTCTTGGGCTGATGTAACACTATATGTTGTCTTCACAGAACCGAGCAGATTTTTTTAACACGAGGGGCAATGTGCTTCACACAAAGGAGGTTACTATCTGGAAAGAAATAAGTGATTATTAATTGCATGAAGCCATCTGAAAAGTGTTCACACTCCTGGCAGTGCTTTTCTGGGCCACAGTTGCCAAGTTTCACCCTCATTAAACCCATAGATATTTTGTCACCAGTACATTCTGCCAGGCCAGGCTGCTGTTAAGAGGGGGAGACACAAATCATAAGCAGCTGCTGCAGGCACCTCGCCTCAGAGATGAGGAGTTTCAAGCTGCAGCTGCCACCCACTCAAAAGCTCCCCCAAACCTTAAATTACCTCTTCAAACTTACATTAATATTCTGCTTTTAGTATGTGACACGACACTGGTGGCCTCTGCAGCCTGACAAGAGGGACTGAGTGAAGGGGTTGCCAGTTCCTTGCACTCCGAGGGAAGCCAGGCTTTGGATACTTGCATGCTGATTAAGTTCTCAGAAACGCACTTGATAGCAGCAGTATATTCATCTTATCCCCCTGGCTCACAGAAGTTTCCTTTTTACCCAAAATAGTAGCACAAATATTCAAAAGCTTTACTGTTAACTGTGTCAGATTAAGAAATTTTACTTTAGAGCAAGGCAGGAAACTCATCCAAAATATGAGCTCGTGGACTTCTTACTCGTTGCAAAGGGCAGCAGCAATAAGGGTTGCAAACTGGTTTACTAGGCCTTGCAGTACAAGTCAAGCATTCCTGGGAAGTAGACTGCACGCAGCAAAAAACCCAAAATAAATCCCAGCATGTAGCACATAGGTCAAAATGAAATTCTACAAATATACAACAGACAAACTTTGAGCCATTAGAACGGGTTCTAACGGAGTCCTGAGGGCTTTGAAACTTTCAAGCAATCCATATTATTGATTAATGTAACATTCATTTGGCACTGGCATTATGCAACAATAATTTCAGACTGTGAAGGAAATACAACAGCAATGCCCATCCAGCAGCCCGCGGGATGTTTCCTTCCAGCTCACCACTTCTTTTGGTGGAGGAAACAGGGAACAGAGCACTTCTAACAGCAAGTACAACAAACTGCCAGGTGGATGGAAGGGGCTCCTTGGCAGCATGGTACAGAGTCAGGCCATTCCCAGGATGCTCAAAGTCTGCATCCTGGGATGAGAAGGATCTCCACACGCCCCAGCAGCAAGCACTGCGCCCCATCTGCCAAAGCTCAGGACCTGCTCCCAACTGATGTGCTGAGCAGTTTGTCACTCTCGGGGGAAAAAAGAGCTCCAAATCAGTGCTGCTTTGAGAGGACACCTTTCAAAGGACAATCCTGCCTCAACTGAGAGTTCAATAAAAGTTGTTCAAAGGAGAGAATCAGACTGCAGTACTTTCAGTGGCCACATAAAGCACATGGACAAAAGCCAACATATACAGTAACTGTCGCAATAAATTCACGAGTTACTGCCAAGTATGTTTAAGAGTAAAAACTAAGCTTACAACTTGTACTTCAATTCCCTAAGGCTGTTGCATAACCTGAAAATACATTACAACATGAGAACAAACTAATACTGGTGATTAACCAGGAATATAATCAGAGGATCTGGAAGTCTTCAAAAATGTGGTTTGTTGCAAGCCTTGTACCAAAGCATCCAACTTTCCTGCAGGCAAGGATCTCACTTGGCTGCATGCAATATCAGTCTTGCACATGTAACCATGCACTGTTATGCAGATTTGGAAGGTGTAACCTACCTGACTCCTTTTACAAAGCTGCCACCTTATTAGCTAGCACATATGCATATTTACTGTGATTATGCATTAAGACAGGACTATGGGGACAGATGAACTACAGTCTCAGAAAGCAACTGACTGGAGAAGATGGCAAAAAGAGCCAGGATAAGGCTCGCCCATCCACCCTTCCCTTACACACCAGATGGCCATGGAAAAACAACAGTTATCTGTCCTTAAAAATCACTGATCACAAAGAAATGACTTTGTGATTAACTCTCAAGTCCATACCCATTTGAGAGATGGCTGGGTGCCAGCAAAAGGAACTGTGGCAAGGCAGAAGAGTCTGTACAAACTCCATTTATATCCTAATCCATTCAGAGATCTCTCTCTTCCAGCCCAGTGCCTGAAAGGGGTCTAAGCAATTGTGATCCACAAGTTCAATACTGAAACCCTTTCTCAGTCAATACTTTTACAGAGCAAGCCTGTGTTAAAAGTGATCTACAGCTGGTTCTAACTGTATCAAATCATATATTGGCAAAAATCAGGAACCACTAGGAGATTTGTAATTTATCCTAGTTAAGTAGCTAACAATCCATAAGTGAAGTCTGAGTTTATCCTGAACCTCCAATTTTAAAATTAATGCTCCAAAGGCATCGAGGTACTTTTAACAAAGAATGTGACTTCAAAAGAAGAGGGTCATAAAACAGAACTATTTGTTTAACCTCAATAAGGTTGTTACTACTACTTAGCACTTTGAACAGTATTACTTCAGTCCTCATGATGATCGTTATTCAGAAACATGTTTCCATGGCAAGGCCTCCAATCTCCAAACGCAGAGCACAGGGAACAAGGTACAGAAAACCCTTTTATATAAATACATACATAAATTGTGTATGTACTCTTCAAGCAGCCACAAACAAACCCTTGTCTCCTGATGCTAATTAGATTAAACATAGCAATACTAGCCTACAAGAACACTTACATTAACTTACTCAGTGTTAACTCCTCTGGAGTGGTATCACCCTTGCTCCTAACAGAGGCATTTTATTATGACATGTACACAAATTTCCTTGACCACTTCCAATAGTTCACTATTTTCTACAGCTGCTGTACTTTCACAAGCACATGTTGGCTTAGGTCCACTACAGATGTCTGGAGGCCATTGGAACAAGTCTGTTTTATACTCAAGCTAAAGGTGAGAATGCAAGTATTTAGTTGATAAGACTTAAGAAGTGGGTGCATACTTCAGGTATTGCAAGTATGCATTTACAAAAGGGTTCCTCCTACACTCATTAAACAGTGAAGAATGACATACCAGACTTAAATGTACCCTAAAGTTTAATCAAATGGTTTTTGCATCAGACTGTATCACTGCAAGATGCAACAAAAACATTACCCTTGACATCCAGGTGCCCTGTTGACTTGAGGAGCTCATTTACCTTAAAACTGAATTCTTTCTGCTGTCCACTCTTCCAGGGAAAGGACACCTCCTGCAGAGATCAACCACCACAGAAAAGAGGTAAAGTAACCTGAATTTAGAACGTTTTTTTTTTTTTCCCCCATGAGATAAGGTAGCAACCAGACAGTTTGGATCTCAATGAAGAACGTAACAGCTCCTCAAAAGATGGGAATCAATTAAGTTCTTTCCAGGATACTGAAGCCACTTAAGATCCTTTATCACTACTAAGGACCTATGCTTTCTACAGTTGAAGTAGCTTAGGCTCAGTACCAGAGAGGAAAGAAAATTCTTACCTCCTACTAAGTTTGAAAAACCATATGAAGTAGTATGACCTCTCCCTAGGAGAGGGAACAACAGAAGGAATTCAGTTATTTTAGAACATGAATAGCAGAAAATAGTATTTGTCAATACAGAGCTTATCTCTTTTTTGGTTACAAATCTGAGGCGAGGCTGGAAATTAAACACTTTATTGCAAAGTTAAGTATTTCTGTTTGTATTACATTATTACATTCCTACTCACCTGACCAAGTATTTCAATTTGTCAAACTTAAAAACCCAACTGCGCACTTGCATGCCCTGAGAACACACCGTATTGTGCCAACAATGAGAGTTTTACAAAATTTCGGGAGCATACCTGGTAAGACTGAAGCTCTTATTTTGATTCAGGTAAGTATCCTTAAAACAAGTATGATGAACAACATTCTCAAAAAAACCCCTGCTAGGCAAGCTATTATGCAAAAGTAAATGAATTAAAAGCCGAAAAGAGAGAAGGGGAAAACCAACGCACCGTGTTTACATTTTAAGGATTTAGAGCACATCAGGAGTCTCGGCCTCTGGATCAGTTTTATTATTGTGCACTAATGAAGAACTTCAGAGAGGCTCTGTGCTGACTGTGCTTCAAGCACATCTGATTTCTGCCACTCTAAGCACATACTATAGCAGTTGAAGTAACCTTGAAGCTCTACAAAATAGGACATGACAGTTAAGCCACAAGCACCTGTCACATGCACTTTAAGATCCTATTTAAGATCTTCCATGCTACTTGTACATCACAACACTACTTCATATCACTTATTTTAACCTACAGTTGCAGCCTAAATACCCTTATAACACTTATATTTTGAAAAGGACAAGTTATAACACTAGCTGAATAAGGTTGCCCAGTATTAGCTGAAGTTCAGAAAACTTTTACTCCTACTGAGCAATTTATACCACGGTATTCTTGTCTGAATGCTGCAAAGACCATAAAGTTCTCCTGCTCCTTACTGTTAATGTTCATTAGTCTAGAAGGCAGGCCAAGCACACACTGATCAACATAAAACAGAACCGAAAGCTGAGAGTTAAAATATAACTAGACAAAGGAAAAAATCTCACACAGTATCAACAGCCAGGCCTAACACCACCTGGAATCTGCAAAACTCTATCCCAGAAGGACAGTACCTTTGCAGGGCTTAAACTGCTCAACTCCTGGTCTTAAAGGCTCCATTAAATTCTGCATTTGTAAAACCTATAAGTGTAATTGGTGGCCCAAGCAATCATAAATGGAATTTCTGAACTGACAAACTTGTCTAGCTCTTGCATGAGAAAAGGGAACACACGGGCTATGTGACTTCTAGTTCTACTGTTCAGGCCAGGCTAAGGGAAGGGCGTTTCTTTAGCAGGAGGACAGAAACATTACGTGTGGTATTGTAGCCTCCTGCTACATGCATCCCTCCTGGGTAAGGAGAAGGTGGAAGGAGAAGAGGCTCAAGACCCACACAGGCACCAGTGACCCCAGTGACACACTAGTGCACCCAGAAGGGACACACTGAGCCAGGTTCTGATGCAACTTGAGTGTCTGCCCAAGTGTGAAATCCACCATTCCTCGTCCTCCTTACACTGATGTGCACAAGGTGTTCCCTTTCTACTGCACTGAAGCATTATGTCCTTCCAAACAGGAAATAAAAGCTACCTCATTTTACACTTACATATAGTTACATACAAAAATTCTGCATGGAAGATTTGAACACTGATATTTCTGATCAAGGCAGACTGTATAGTGATGCTAATGATCCTGGAATGCTGGGCTACTGAAAATGCAAATACTCAAAGTTAAACATTCTCAACAGGCCTCCAAATTATAACTCAATGTTTTATCCCACTGCATCATGGAGACAGAGACCCACCTTTGTGCTGGACACACTTCACATTCAAAACATTCTACTGACATGAGCATGAGGCCCCCATTTTTACAAACCCCAAGATACCAAAACATGCCCCTTCTCCCTTTTTAGAGGAAAACGGACATAATTAAAGGCTTGCACTTACAGAGAAAGAACTGGAAAGAGGCACTCAGAAAAGTGTCTGCATTTAGCTGTTCTACAATAGTCACTGTCCTTCAAAACCCTCACCCTTCTCACTTGATAGCTGTGCTACATAGACAAGCCTCAACTCACTCATACATACATGGGGCCTCGCTACAACTTATCCACTCAAAATAACAAGTTGTCAAACCAGAAGTATGAGTGTGGGGGGGGAAATATAAAATTCTTAAATTCCAGTCTTCCTTTGGTGATAATGCAAAACAATTCATGTCAAAGAATGTTTGTGCTGTTTTCAAATTAAAACCAGAGAATGTTTCCCTACTACAAGAGAAACACGTTTGACAGTCTAAAGATATCCTTTGTCAAATATCCTGTATACCTTGCATTAATTAAGCATAATTCAATTAAACACAAATTCAGTTCAGAGGAGTTCACTGGCTTTCATACAGCTGGAAGTAATGGTCCAAGGCTGAACAAAAATTTGTTCAAACAGCTGCAAAAAAGTTAAATCCTCTCTCCTATCCCAGTATTCTGCATTTTTCCTTCTCCTGTGATCCTTCTTTATAATGCCCAGAAGACAGGATTTTTGGATCAAAAAAAAAAAAAAAGCTGCCAAGATTAGCTCCAAAATGTTTTAGTTACACTTAAAATAGTTGTTGAAATTATGGTTTAGTTTACATCAGTTTACCAGTTTTTGTGTCATTTGAGCCCTTGAGTGCTTAGGCACTCGGTTAAGTTTACAAGGTTACCACATTAATGGAGTTATCAGCACACAAAACTCCTGTGTTGGCTGCTCAGTACACAGTCAGAGCAAGTAGAAACAGTTCCATTTAAGAACTGAGGATACATTTGCTATTTTCTCAAAGCTGTATGAAGACAGTTAAAAAAATGAAAACTACTATTAAGCAAACATTCAGATCAATGGAACAGTCATTTCACAGAGCTCTGAATGAACCAAGTTAATTTTTCTAATTACTGCAAATTCAAGACTCTTATGAAAGGCTGTTAGGTGGATTAGAGTGTGTCATACCAGTACTGGAACTTAAAAGCAGTAAGTGGAAAGCTACCAGGGCTTCTGCTTCACACAGGGTGCTGCAGCTGAGACAAGCTCTTCACATTTTTTCCAGTTTTACTGTTAAAAAGTCGAAGTACCAGTTTGGCCATTAGAGGTTTATCAAAAACACACTGTCAGCAAGACACATGCTTTGACAGCAAAATTAAGCTTAACACAGGGAGGCCTATCTCTTACTTATCCTGTTGATGACTTGTACTAGAAATTGTACTTCATCTCTGACTAACCTTCTACTGCACTTCAGAGTTAAGAACTGCTGTTCAGGAGCTGTGTTTTGTTCTCCATCACTTCACTATTACAACAGACCTAATCTCCAAGGTACCACCTTATTTGCTAGCTAATGCTAATATTTACTTGAACTATTTAATTGCACATTTAAACCAGGCAGGTGATGCCTGATCAAAGCATTTCCCTGAAAGTCGGATACACAACACAGCAGATGTGTTCACGTGGCAAAGCAACCTCAAAATCTAGGATGGTGGGATGGTGGGATCTCCAACACTGGGAACAGTGCAGAGAAACTATAACCATGACAACAGCGAGTCACCAAGAAAAAGAGGCTGCAACACCTCCTGGTATCAAAATAACAAGAGTCTTAACTTCATCCTGTGTTGCCCAAATACAAACAGGATTTTTCACTCCAAACTGACACTTTCAGTCTTGATCACTCAAGAGCAAATTTGAAACCAGCTCCTTCTGCTACGAATACGTAAAAATGACTCAGATTAGAAAATTATTCAAGAACTAAGAAAACCAAAGACTGCAAGACCTAAAGAAAAGCATGTTAAAATAGTAATTTTTTTTGTCTCTGCTTGTACATCTAGATATGAAGAAACTAGCAAGATTTGAAAGAACTTAAGTCTCATTTACTCCTCATTTTCTTCAAACAAACTTGCCTGAAACTGACCTTATTAATTTCTGCCATAGATGACTTTTTTCATTTAACAAAAATTCTTTAATCCTTTGCTTCAAAATGCACAGTAAAATGAGTTGATGAATGAGTTTACCACTTGAATCCTGGTAAATTCCCACATGGATTCCAGAAACACTCAACATCCACATCAATGGACTGCCCATCAGCACTGGGTGTCTTTCCTGCTGTTCTCTCTCTTCCACAATAAAGTTCCCAGATTTGAGAGCTTTCTTGACACTGTTGATTCTCAGATAACTCTTATAAAATAGGGAAGATTCTTCTTGCTTTTTGCAAACTTAAACATTCGCATTTCAAAATGGAAATTCCCCTCTACACATATACACAAGTCTTCACCCTTGTAATTTTCACAACAAAAGCTCATTTCATCTCAGGATTGCAGCTGCATTTGTTATAAGCCAATTTTATTCTTCCACCCAAAATACCCAGCAGTCATTATACTAAAGTAGTCTTTATGGATACCAGTTTGAAGCAAGTTATTTTCTCTAATATGTTTATATACCACAATGAATTCAAAAACTCTTTCTGAACATCAAAAACCCCACAAAAGATGAGTTTTCTGCACTAATCCAGCTTAAACCTGGTACCTCCTTATCTTCTTCCTGTGTGTACTATCTCACAGGAAGTTTCTTGGGTGGAGACTTGAGAAAGTTTTAAAAGCCTCTGAACTGTATCTGAATTACTAGTCTGGTTCTCTTTCACATGCCCATTTTTACTGTCCAAAGAAACAGACATATAAAGCAGAACACAGATCCAGAGAAAAACCTCAGCCCTGGCACATCATCATCCCTTAGAGCTGAAGAGATCCCACACCCCACTCAGCACAGCAATTAACCACAACTCCTGCCATACTCTACTTATCCTTATTGACATAATCAAAGCAAGTTATAAGACTTTCCCATAACTAAGACAAGCAAGGCAGCTGAGCGACCAGACTTCAGTCCAAGGGGGCCAATAACAGCAGCATGACACAACAAGTCTTGGAAGTTACACCTTATCCCAAAAGGAAAAGGGTTAGTTGTTCAAACCCACACTATGACATAGTGACTTGGCATAAAAAGTCAAGATATAGTCTGCATTAAAAGCCCTCGTAGCAACGAACTTGCACTGCCTACAAAAAAATAAACTAAGCGCTGAACCTCGACTGCTCACTCCAATGAAGTATGCAGAAAAACAAGTCCTGAAGAGAATAATTGTTTCTTAAATACTGTCCTGAACATCCATCCAGTGATCATCATGATCAAGCGTTTTGTAAGAACCATCTCTTGTAGTTTCATGCACTTAACAGCACTGCCATGTTTACCTCAAGTATGGCACACAAACCTCATCCCAACTCTGATGCTATCTATTTCCAGCTACACCACCATTTTTGAGTTCTGCCAGACTCGGTGCACCAGTATGGAGAGCCTCATACAGAGGAGAGACCTAATCAGTACAAAACAACTGCACAAAGATGGAGCTGGCCATCTACAGACAATGCATCCGAGAACTGGTGAAAAGGAGGGGAAAATATGCCCAAAAGAGCACATGATATTAACACACTTCACCAGTTAAAGCTGAGTGACATCAGCCACATAAGGGAAGGCTGGAATATTCATGAACTTGATTGAAATGATATCATGGGCACATTTATAGAAAAGCACAAGGTCACACTATCAAACTGCATCACGAGGAATTCATCACTTGGAAGGGTCAGAGCAGGACAAGAAAAACAAGTGACTGCAGCCACCAACACAATACAGCCGTAAAAGGAGAGAGAATAAAAGCAAATAGAAAAAAAACTATGTAGTGTATTAAGAAAAGAGTTGGAGGTAGGGAAGGTTCAGCTCGTTTATTTAGCCTGGGGAAAGGGACAATCAGCAATAACTTTCTCTAAACATGAACACTGAAGAGGGATCAACTGGAAGGAAGAGCTATAGAACCAGCTCCAGAGAACACACACAATTCAGACAAGTCATATAATCAACATGAATAAGTTTAAGAAATCACTCACAACCTTATTCTTCATGGCAGTTTTCTGACATAAACCAATCATTTTGGGAACAAATAATAAAATCCAGTTCCAATTAAAACCCATATTAGCAGCTACTCACATGTTAATCTTAAAAGAAAACCAAAACACATTAACTTAAGCTTTATTCACTTGCCTTCTGCAAGCCTGGGAACCTGTGTAATCTCTTTCAACAAGAGACTTCAGCTTAGCTATACATCTGACAGCTATCACTTCTTGGAAATTGATGTTTCTACAGTATTTGAGTCTAACCAAGAAGGCTGAGGAATAGAAACTAGTAGGGTGGGGAACACTGCACAGGAACAAACTTATCAAAAATCTCAGAACATATTTAAATAGATCACACGAAAAAATATTTTGACCACAAGCTGGTCAGTGAAGGGTGAAAGCAGCCTTACTCTGCGTACACAAAGCCTTTTCAGATGGAGGGGAAAAAAAAAAAAAAATCAAAGGAGGTATGAGTCACATTAAGGAACTGAAATATGACTGATCTGGAATCGACATGGGGAAGGAGCTTTAATGCAGAGGGAGTTAACAGCAGCGCTCATAGTTCACTAACAGTTCCACTGAGGTTTGTTCTTACAGATTAGAGGTTATTACAAATATGACTGTTCGCTGAAAACGTGTTTCAACATCCTGCCCCTCCTCTTCATTTCCTTCTCTGTAATCCCTTGGTTTACAGTTTCCAACCATGACCTTCAAGGATCAAGTTATTTCTGCCGTAACCCAAAGGTAAAACTATTAATACGCATTTCAAACTATATTATCATCACAAAACTGGACTTGACCCTCACTCTGAATGACCATAAATCAAATGATCCCCCAAGGAAGGAACGATTAAGTCCATTTCATAATAATGGAGGGACTTCACCACTACAGAAGAAAAACCAGAAACACCCCAGCACGAGAGCAGCTAAAGCAGCGAAGCAGTACTGCTTGGAATGTCTCCTGTAAGATATNTTTCTCGTGAAAAAAAAAAAAAAAAAAAAAAAAAAAAAAAAAAAGGTTGTTTTGGGTTTGGGGTGGTTTTTTTTTTTTTTTTTAGATAAACAGAGGAGAAATTCAAAGTGTCCCAAACCTGTCACTTGTTACACTCTGCAGACAATATGTTGTAGCAGTAGTCTGAATCTCTTTCCTATTTAGGTCACAGTTCCTGCTACTCCCACAAGTTACTGTAGGACAGAAAAACACCTCACATTGCCACTATTAGTTGCAGTGAATGCAGCAGGATATTGATTTTTGTTTTGTATGACTGGCAGCTGTTTCATCACTACTCAGACCAAGAGTGAACTGAAGTTATTTCACAGGTGCAGGAGAAACTCCCGAAGTAGAAGATCCAGCATGTATCAACAGACTCATACCTGAAGGAAAAAAAATAGCATTTATGCCTAAAAAGACATTTGAAACCAAAGGCCATCTCAAGAACATCAGCTTTACAAATAGGGCTGTGCAGGAAAATAATAATTGGAAGAGACAGGCATTGAGAGCTATTCATAGACCTAGAGCATACACTAAAAAGGTTGCAGAGGACGTTCCCTCCTTCCCCCTCCAATGCTGGTACCCCCTCCTGAAGTACAATAGCATGCTTTTTTTAACCCATAGCTTTAAGGCACTAACTTCCAGACTATCAAACTGCTGACAGTGGTAAAGGAAGAGAAAAAACAGCCCTAAATTCTGCTTGGGAACAGACCTTTTGGGCAGTTTTTACCCTTTTGTCACCACCATCCACCTGCCGACTGTGCCATACATCCTACTTTTGTGACTTGTCTCATGGCTCCCCAGAGGTCTTCATATTTTTCACAGTATGTACTAAGACAGAAAAAGCCAGAACCATGCTAAATGGATTACAATTTAACCCAGTAACACTAAACTTTCAGAAGAACTGTCTGCAGAAACAGATTCATTACAAAAATACAAGCTGTAACAAGTGCTGTTTCAGTAAGTGCTGATCACATTTCAGTAAAGAAGATCCCATTTGAGCCAGTTTGGATAGTAGGACAGGTCCTTTTGTTGCAACTGCAGTGACTGGGAGCAAACAGTGGTCAGGGAGATGCTGAGGGAGTTCACATGGCAACACAAATGCTGGATACTTTCAGGCATGGCCCTCAAACATGCTACACCTACAACTGAGGCATCCAGCAAGTGTCAGGGTCACTAGATCCCAAGCCTACCTATCAGGGAATGTTTTGTATAAGGCAGTTTTTGGAGCAGCCTAGGAACAGCTCCATGGATTTATGTAGTAACTGCAGACACCAGCCAAGTGTTGGTCACACCACCACACAGAAGAGGATCAGAGAACTCAGTTCTACTGGGAACTTTCTGGTAGAAGGCATACAATATTTCTCACTGCCATAGTGAAAACGGAGCACGACTTAGCCATGCTCAGCACCAGGACAGTTATTCTCCACAAGGGAATTTAAAAAGGATTTTGACACCAGACCAAAGAACTTGAAAAATCCCCAAATGGAAAGCAGCAAAGCAAGGAGAGCAAAGGGAACTCAGAGCAAAGCCAGAAGGGACTCACAGAACAGTAATATACATCAAACAGAACGTGAAAAGTGGCAAGCTGTGTAAAGTACTTAATTCTGCACATGTCCTGGTCTCACACAGAAATATAAAAAGAATTACTCCTGCTTCCAACATTCCATTCTGTTGTCCTCCCTCCAAGAGAACAAGAGCTTACAGCAGCAAATAACAACCCATAACATCCTTATAAAACACAAGCACAGGCAGGCACACACAGACTCAGTAAAATGGGGCGAGAAGCTGGCAACACTTAGGAGGAAAAAAGTTTTTAGACCATGTGGAACTAGTCAGCAGACATCATACCAGCTTGCCAATTCCCAGTGAACACAGACATGCATTTTGTAAGGATGCTTAACTGCCATTTGACTCCCAGTTGAACAGTTCCATACTTCAGGTTTGTACCGTGTAAGATTCATTCCGGAAGAAAAAAGCCTTATGCACCGACAGAAAGGTTTCCTTTCTCAAGGCCTGTTACTGAAGGGTTACTCAAGCCCAAGTATCAATTTTTTTTTTTTTTTAAGAACACAGCTGGGCAGAATAGCATCCAAATTCAACAGTAACTGAGGCAGAGACTAGAGGTTCTCCAAACCCTTTGTCAAGCCATCACAATAACCCCTTCAGGCAACAAAATTCAAGGTAAGAAAAACAGTCATCTGCCTTTGAAAAATAACTAGGTCAAGAAAATGCTCTGCTGTGGTTAGAAAAAAAGCCACAAGGCCACTTCTTAACAAACTTTATGACCTGTACAGCCCTGGTTTGGAATGGAGTTGTCAGTTAAGTTTCAGCACGGAAAACTTAAATCTGTTCTTGACAGAAAGATCATTTAAGGAGCAAGATTGGAAAGAAATGTTCCCCTCTAATAGTGCTCAGCCTAAAAAGCTATTTCTAACAAATTAAGGACGCCATTAATTAGCAATTTAAGCTATAAGTGAAGTACGTTTTTTATCATAATGAAGAGGGGAATTACACAATATCTGGATTACCCAAGCTCAGATGCATCTGAAATGGAGCCCTAGATGGACAGCAATTTCCAACACCTCTCTCTCCCTTTTTTAAAGCTACCTAAGTAATTCACCTTGTCATGGCAGGAAGAGGCAAAAGCATCAAATTTAAGACTTGCATTATCTCCAGCAACTTAAACTGCAGATTCATCCTCAGGTATTTACACTGGTACCACAGTAAAACAAGTCTCAGTTAATTGGGCCTGTTTATTAGAACAGGATTGGAAAACTTAACTCTGAGTTCAAATTCAAGCCTGAAGGTAAAGGCTGAAGGTCTTGGGACAGGACCATAAGTCTGAGATAATACAACAAGCTTCAGATGTGCACTGGGGCTCTTAGGAAAAGCTTTCCTGCTGTAAGACACCTACTTTGAAAGGCCTTCCATCTCATAATGGCTGTTCCACAGAAAAGTTACAAATGTTAACAGCTTTACTGTCAGCAATCTTCATCAGTAACAGAAGGAATTTCCCTAGTTTTACACCATCAACAGAGCTATACATGAACTCCATCAGATGCACTGAAATTGCATGGATTTGGAAGACCACTTGTGTTCTGTAGACACATCAAATGCCATGAGGAGGACTCTCCCACTGAATAGAAACCATAAGTTCTGATAATTAAGGGCCCCAGGCCACTCTCAAAACAAGCCAAACACTGGTAACTGGAAACTTCTCGCTTGCTGAAGTAATTATTTGTAGTACTTCAAAATAAGGTAAAGTAACAGTCTTTGATGTATCAAGGATCTTTCTTCTGCTCATCTAAATCAACATGAAGCTAGTGCTACATGCACACCAACATGGGCAAACTATATCTCATCTCCCCAGCTATAACAATAATTATTTTTATTAATTAAATTTTAATCTGTGCTGTCCTAGAACATACAAGAACTAAGTGAAGGGGGAAAAAAAAAAGCTCAACAGGTAACCCTGTAAGAGCAATTCACGCTGCTTTTGTAGCATGCTATAAAAAGTTGGCATTTAAAGGTTTCATGTATTAGATCAAATTATAAACTGGGTAGAAAATGTTTCTCTAAACCATCTCACTAAAAGCAAAAATACCTGTCAGATGCTAAAGCTTAGCAGGAGCAGGACACTAATTATCCATGATTCATTAGCCATCCCACAAGTCTGTTATTGCTTCCTCATATGGAAAGTTATTAAGGACTGTCATATTCTGAAGCCTGGCAGTCAGATGACTCACTTTGAGACAAAACATTATTACCAAAATATAATGCCTGTTCCATACAGACATTGTAATCACCATTGTATTTGAAAGATGAAAACAAAAAAAAGGAATTCAGCTTCCCTTCCTCTGAGTCTTCCTCATACAAAACTCAAACCACAGGGGTGGCAATGAGAGGGGAGTGAGGAAGGGAAAAAAAAATACTAAAGTGGCTTCTACAACCAAACCCTCCATAATTTCAAAGCACACTATATGCACAACAGTAACATGCTGCAGGATGACCACAGGAAAGCACAGCTTCAGAGAAGATAATGCATTACCACCAATGCCTTGCACACTGCCATTTGCTTAAGGACACCCTTAAAAAAAAATGAATACAAGAATTTAAGTATTTGGAGAACCCAAATTTAAAATTACGCAAGAGTGGATGTGAAAAGAATGAAGTTTTTCCACAGTTAGCATGTCTTCATCTACATGACACAAAAAAACTAAGGCAAGTGCTGAAGGAGGAACTGTAATTCAGAACAAGAAAAGATAGTTTAACAGTTACTTTTTTTCACTTACAGAGTTTTCTGGAAAAAATTAATTCAAGTTCCCAATAAGCACTTTATTGAATGGGACAAGGGGAGTCTCGATCTCAATTACATCCCAGATTAAAAAAGAATTGTGAGGAAGTTGACAAGAAGTAGTTTCAACATCTCATTTTATATTTAATTAAGGATGCCCTTTTTTCCAGCTGTATCCCTGTAGAATTTCTAGTTCAACTGCAGAACTACCTGAACTGTAAAGTTTAAGAAATTGATATAGCAAACATGAATTGCTATCAGAGGTGCTTCTACATGAGGAAAACACACTTTTTTTCCAAATGAGAAGAAGAAACACTGAAAGCCTTGAAATCCAGGCATCCTTCCCAGTTTAATTTGTTGGTAGTCAACATCTACCATCACACAAAGAGGATCCAAACTCATCCATCCAGTCTGCTGCTACACAGCCTCCTACACCTCCCTGTTGCGGTAACTGCGCTCCACAGCCAGCATCGCTTTGCCAGGAAGCCCTGACAGCTTACACCATCTACTACATGGATTGCAAACATAAAGGTTCACATACGGCTCAAAAGGAAAGTTAATTCCACAGGGCAGTGTCTCTGACAATTAAATCCACAGCATTTTTCGCCCCATTTTGAGCTGAGCTACACGTTCCTTATACACACTTGGATAAAGCTCATGAGTTTTACATGGAAAGCCCAGACAAGTCAAGTAGCTACAGACCATAACATCATCTGGGATCTTAAGCCCTGTGAGAATCATTGTCAAGTTCAGTTATAACCTGTCCTGCCTTTCTCATAGACAGATGTTGGAAGCTTTACACAACATCTGCCTCCCTCTGAAAGAGTGGTATCTTCTATTACCTTTCTCCATTTTAGGAAACTAAACTGTTCTCACTTCCACAAAAATTCATCTCAGCACACTAACAAGCTAAAACCCAAGCTTGAGTCTCTGCACCTCCCTTCATCAGCAGTAAAAGCTCCTAATGTTTGCTACCCTAAAGGCCCTTTAAAGTCATTCATGGCACAAAGGTTGTCCTCAGGCAATGCTGCTACACACATTTTGGTGAAAGACTCAGCTCTTCCTCCACGAGTACTTCTAATTTCACCTGGTACAGTGTTCGAATTAATTTTAAAAAGTTAACAGTTTGCTACATTGTTTTGCTAGTTATTAAGCATAATACCCAGCTTTAGAAATAAAGACTTTTTGAGCACTTAAAATTAAAAATCCATCTGGGAAGGGATGGAAAATGAACATCAGTTTTGCAACACCACAGTGTTAATAGGAACTATGTAATTATAGATAAGCCTTTTAACTGATGTTAACAAAGTCAGTCTTGAAACAGAAAAATTTAGAGACCTCCTACGTTACTTTCACACAACAGATGTGCAGTTCATCTATTTAAGTTTAGAAGGATGAAAGAGCCATACAACTATGCCTGAAATGTCAAAATCCAACTCAAAACTGATTGTCAGATAGTAGCATAACGCCCAGTGGAAAATACAGATTTCTGACAAGGTTACAAGGCTGTCTTTAAGCTTAAGTCAACTCCTTATGCCACAAATGTATACTCTAAAAATAGTTTCACACCTCCCTGAAAATACTACTGCTATTTAAGCAAGTTCCTGCTCAAACAATGGACACAGCAAGAGACAAGCACTAGATGCTACCACATGAATAAGAAATTTAAAAGAATGCTATGCTCATTATAACAGCATAAAATAAAGTTGTGTTGGTTTGGGATTTTTTTTTGTTTGGTTGGTTTTTTTAAATGTTTGGAGTTGAAGACTACTTACAGACTTTCTGTTCTGATGCAATACATGTTAAGGAATTCATTCTTTTTTAAAGTTTTTAAAACAGCAGTCAATTATTTTCAACATAAGAACTTCAACATAGTAAGCAGCATCCGTATAACACTTCCCAAACAAAAGTAAATGAAGCTTAATATGACTGAAAAGGTTTATCACTTTCTACAAAATATTCATTTCATTAACCTAGTTTACTGGAGTATTTTGAAGAGGTCTAAATTATTCAGAGACCTAACCATCAGCAAAAGGAATAGCCTAAATCTTTGACTGGAAATGGAGATCCAACTGAACACTTGAGCTAGTCCTACTCAAGTCCTCAAACCTCTGCAAGAAGCTCGAAGTACTTGACTTTCTTCAAGCAAAAAATTACACGTGAGCAATAGGTTTAACTCATGAAAAAAACATTCCAGGCAAAAAAAGCACTATCATTAGTAAGTGTTCCACAAAACAGAAAGGTGTAACTGTGTACAGGTTCCTGGGCTCTTGATACCATGCTTAATACCTGCTATTCCTCCTCCTGCAAAAGCTGCTTTCAAATAGAGACTAAGAGAGCTCATACATTTTCATTAACTAGAGGACCAGGAAGCTTAAAGTTCTATTTCCATGAAATATGATTGTGACAGTAGGAAAGAGATCCAAAAATATATGACAATATCTTTAGTGAGCCTGAATGAGTATTATAGGTTAAGCGAAACTGCCTTTGCTCCCCACAAAAGGCTCTTTATCTGCTAAGGAAACCACATTCCTGGAGGCATTTAAAAGGCTACAGTGGACCAAATACTAGAAAAATATATATTGTGGGAAGTAATCGTGCACTAACAGAGAATGAAACAGGATGATTTAAGACATCTTTCCTCACCTATGATTTCCCCAACTGGTTTTTACAGATTGATAGCACAAACTTCGACTCAAACTGCTGTACATTATATTTTATTTAATTTGAGGATACGGGAGGCTTAATCACACCACACAGCAGATGCGTATTGCTCAACTTCAGAGAAGCAGATTTAACATACAGTTCAGGTCAAAACACTTGGAAGTTTCCTAAGACATCTGTTACCCAGAGACAGGTGCAGAGCTCAGTAATTTCTGAGCTGTTTCACAATCACAGTGGTGCTGGGACTGTCACTGGCCACCACTGAAGTTTGCTCAAGAAGTCTCTCCCTTTTGTAAATGCCACAAGAACAGACATCTCAAGAAACTGCTCCAGCCTTCCACCTACCTGTTCCTCTCCAAGGAGAACTTCTTCCTGATCTTAGCAATTCTCTGGCTTCTTAACTGATTTCCAATGAACAAATAAAATAGCTTGACCAACCCTCTAGCAGATTGCAGCTGTCTTGCACTTCATTGCTCAAAATCCTGCAGGCACAGCAGTAGTTTACATTCACTCTGCTGAAGCTTAGAAAACCTACAAGTATCTTTTCCCTTAAAGGAAAAAAAACACACTTTGAAAATATTGAAGTCTTTAGCCTCTTACAGGTAGGGGTACACTGTACAGGGAAAAAAACGTTATTCTTGAGGTCCATTGCTGACAATTTCTTTCCAGTTATAAATTATGTTTATGCCTAGAAGTGGATTTAAACCACTGACTTATTTAGCTGGACAATTTTGATACAGTTTTTTACACAATCTTGATATTTAAAACACAAATGATGCTACCTCTTGCTTTCTTGGTTTGTGATCCCTTACAGAAATTACTACCCGGGAAGAAAATAGTCCCAGAACTGTTTTTCAAAGCAAAGGTAGGCCAGGATTAGTTCTATTTTTCAAATGTTCAAATGTTAAGTTAAAGGCTCCCCTGGGAATAAGTATTAGAATTTCAAACAAGAACTAAAATTCTGTCCCTGGCTGAACTGCTTTATTCATAGTTGTTCTTTTTGGTCCTTAAGCTAAAAAAAAAAAAAAAAAAAGGGAAATTACCAGTGTTCCATATTTATATTTGCTACCATTTTATTGATCCCAATCAAACCCAGCCCAATCCTTCTCCACGTATTACTCATCTGTATTGTATTTTCCACAAACCATATTCCAAAAGCCAAGGGCATCAAGGGTGCCCTGCAGCAGAAGATACCCCCACACACCAGTGCAAGGACAACTACCATCTATTTTATCAATGCACCACTGAATTGCAACATGTCATCCACAAATACAGGGGGGCGGGGGGGGGGGAAATCAGACCTACATTCTGACCAAGAGATGCTGTAGTACACCTTGCAAGTGTACCACAAGAGCTTAAGTGATTAAAACCTGCAATCGTATTAAAGATCTTCCCCAAATCACACCACGCTGGCGTGCAGGGCAGAGAACAGCCTTTGCTGACTCCACTGTATCCACAAGCAGAAATTACATCTACCCCAAATAACCTGTTTGTTCCCATTTTGACTGGAGGTTACAAGCTTTACATAAGCATCTCAAACTATTTAAAGAAACATGGTTACTATTTACAGAACACAATCTGAATGAACTTCATGAGCCAGTACTTAACCTACTTCAGCCAGCACAGGCCTGACTCACAGGACACCCTGAGTGCTTTGTAAGGGACTCTGCACCACTTATCTTGCACATGCTAAAACAGTAGCCAGGGAGAAAGCCTAACATGAGAGAGCAGCTACTTCACTAGACTACTCACATGCAGGAAAACTGTCTTTGTTGTGTCCATTCTTGGGTTCTACTCACAGCAGTAACACTTTGTGCAGCTCAAGAACATTAATCCACTTTGCTGTAGCATAATCAAAATGAACAAATTAACTGTAACTATGTCCAAAAGGGCCTAACTCAAAATCTTCTGGACAACAAGAATCCTAGGAATCCAAGGAGAATGCTTCAGAGCTTATTTTGCTTAAACGTGAGGTCACAGTATGGCTAATTCATAAACCTGTCCACATACTGACCATTACAGTAACCTCAAGGGGCAAAAAAACCCAAACTCAATGCCTCATAGGTTCTCAGATTACAACCACACATTTTGTTACTCTGGTTTAGATACTTCCATGAAGTAATTAGTATTACAGCTCACCCTTGCATCTATTCACATTGGCTTCTGCAAACTGGCCCACATAAAGGAAAACTCAAGTAAGTGGATGCAGAGATTGGAGAAGAGAGATCAGGAGTTACACCTAGAGTCTCACCATGGGAAAAGCAGCAGTCATCTGACCCACGTTCAGTCACAGCACTGCTGATGTATTTTTAATTAAGTACTTTATTAAGTACTGCCTCCTCATCAAACCCTTCAGGGGAAACATATCCAGCCCCAACATTCCCGACTTTTTAAAATTGCCAAGGAAATCACTATCAACTAGTTCCTCTGTTTATTCTCACATGTAAGTGATACTTATTTTGCTGTTTTGGTCAAAGCTGACATATTTGGCTTATGTGTATCACACTCATTTCTGTAAGAAATCCTCTTTAATATATAGAGACATTACATCACTGTGACCTAGAGCATAAAGTCAATAACCATAAAGTAGAGACAATTTTAGTTCAATTTACTTGAAAAATCAAAATTATACAAGTGTTTCGCCTATTCAAGACCTTAAACTTTAAGAAAGATAATAAATCACACATTCAGGTATTTGCAGGTGATGATGAACTGTTTACAAAAATTAAACTCTTGTGTGACACTGTGAAGGTCCAAGGTGTGGGGTTAAAAAGAGCAAACCATCAACAGAAAAGAGCTCTATCAGTAAATGTCAGAGTCTGAACCACCAAAGCACACTCTGAAGCCCTCAAGATGCACAGTGGCAGGCCATGCTGGAGGAAGTATCACATTGCACATTCATTGTTCCTGCATCCCTCAAAGCAGCTGTTCTGGTTGGGCAGGGTGCCAGCTACAGCTTTGGCCTGACCTGGTGGGGCACTCAGGATCTGCCTCAGTACCAAGAAAATCCACTACTATACAATCCAGGTGACTTCAAACCATTTCTAAGAAATGAAGCCCCCTGTGCTAGGAAATCATAACTTTGGTTCCTGAGTTCCTTCACTGTTTAGAGACCCTTAAAACTTATCACTGTGTTTTCTTACCTAGTCTAATGTTAATTAATGCATGAGATGCCATAATATTGAATAGCTGAAACTATTACTTAAGTGGTTAAAGCCAGGTATTTTGTATTAACTATTTAAACAGACCAATGACCACTTCAGATAACATGTTACTGTAGTTTGGGATTTTTAAGTATGATACCAGGATTATTACTTTTTGGAACCCCATGCCACCACACTGGGGGAGGAATAGCACAAGAATGTTAAACACCAGGAAGGCTTCAAACTACAGTGTGTTGTTTGATCTGAAACAGAATTAAATCTCACTGTCACAGTAGGACTTGCTTACACACTGAAAAAACATGTGCAACCTCTTGGCTGTTCTTTACTTGTCGCACCTCAGGATCAACTGACATAATTCATGAAGCAGAACACTGGAAAAAGCTCAGCAGTTTCCACTTCAGTAACGAAACATTTCTGTCCTTGTGCTGCAGTTACCAGTCTAAACACCACCTTTGCTCATCCTGTGGCAGCCTCAGAGATGGAGCATATTAGCGGGAGAGCACAAGACCAAAGAGGCTCTTTGCCACACAGTCGTCTTCAAATTCCAGGGTGATGGGATTTGCCTGCACTCCTCACTGGAGCAGCTTCTTCTTTGGGTGTTCTACAACTCATACAGCTCTCCTTGCTCACATAACTGAATAGAGAAAGTAATTTTGAGCCCTTAGGGGCTGAAAAAAGCTATCGTATTTTGTTATCTTTTCCTACAGTCTTTTCTACTTTGTTTTTACAGCTGTCTTTAAGTTCTAGAAGGTCTGATGTTTCACAAGTTTGTATTTTCAGCTTCTAGTCCAGAAAAAGATCCTTCCAGAATTTAGCACTCTGTGAGAGCTAAGCAGTGGTGTACAGCAGTCTGCCTGATCATTTCATTCTATTCCTACCTACATGAATCATTCTCTTTACTGGATATTAATGCAGCATTTTCCTTGAGAACTGAAGATATGGCATATTCCTTCCCAAGAGGGCATGAAAACCTAAAACAGAGGGGGAATGAAGCGTGAAAGTCTGTGGAAGAATAAAACAAAATCAAAAACAAAATCAAAGTACATAGAAATGAACAGTTTATGGTGTCAAGAGCTGCCTGATTTCTTTCCTTCTTTTCAATAAAGGCACGAATTAGAATATTAAAGAGGAAGGAGCAAGCCATGAACAAGCAAATAAATAAAGGATAGGTAGGGATAGATTAATAATCTGAATTTTCTCACCTATGAATTCTAAGCTTAAAAAGCAATGACAATTTAAACTTTGCTTTCAGAATTAGACTTTTGATTTTCTAGCATTAAAATTTAGCAAATAAGTAGAGACTGAAGCAGATCAAGTTCAGAACTCAACTAGCAGAAAAACCTGTTCAATAATGAAAAAAACCCAAAACAAACAATAACCAACACCAAAACAGAAACAACAACAAGAAAATAAAACACATCAAACCAAGAAACATCTTTCATCCCCTTCTGCCTCTAAAGCTTCATCCAACCACAGCTATTCAAGATCTTCATTTAGATACAACAGCCCTTGCTTCAGGTTAAAGTAAATAAATCATTAATTCTGGTAAATGTTGATTTGAGAGAATTCCTTGCTGAAAAGCCTTAAGCAGCTTTGGCAGGTGTTTCTGTATCAACCTCTCAGGACTCCAGAGCACTGGCAGAAATGTCTGCAGCCCCAAAACTTTTCTCTTCATGCAGTCGTGGCTCCAAAATATGACTGCAACATCAAGAATTCTCCCTTCCCAGCACCTTCAGATCTATCATCAGGCATAGCTGACCCGTGTTAAGTTCTCCACAAGCAATATTATCTAACTGCTGACCTGGTTTTGAGCAACTACTTGATAAGTTGAGCTTTTTAGGAAGATTTGAGAACATCAAAATGTTTTCAGTAAAGCTTAGAACAAAAATCCTTAAAAGCACTTGTTTCCAACAGAGGTCTTTCATAAACTGACTTAGAAGTGAATTTGAAATCACAGAAAAAGTATTTTTGGAAACAATAAGGACCCATCAAGATACATGAAAGGAAGGTCGTACTGAACTTCCCCTAATCTTAGTCCTGATCTTCACTGAGCTGTATGCAGATACAGGACACATCCACTTCTTGTGTGACACTTCAAAACAAGCCTTCTGTAGTATTAGTTCATAATATTTTGTACAGAAGTGATTTTGTTTAACACCACAATGTAAGTTTCAAAGCATTTACATCTGCCAGGATTTGGGGCATGGGGAGAAGGTAAGATGAAGACTTCTAACAGTGTAATGGGTAAGCAAACTGACATACTGAAAAACCCCAATATTTCTCGTAAACTTAACACAATTTTTACTTCAAATGTTTTCAGTACTTGCCTAATTTTTAAACAGATGTTTTCATTAAAGTTTAGCATATTTGGAAACTGATGTATTTCCAAACTATACTTTGTGCCTTTGATTTAATACACAGTAGTATCTCGATAGGAAGATTCTACTGAAATAGTTGGAAAAAAACATCCATCAGGCCTTGACACTGTAGAATGAACTTTGTTGCATAAACTGCTCAGCTTATCATGAAAACATCATTTCAAAATAGGCCTTACAGGAAAAAGTAGTTAAGACTGGCTGAACATTAGTCTAATGGTACAATTCTGCAGCCAAAAAGCTTCCTATAGACATGGGCTGTTACCAGGTTCTCTCCACATATACCCACGCCATATGGATTACTTAGAAGGTGTAAGATCTGAGCAAATAAAACTGTTTTGCCAGTCTGAAATACTGCAAATACCTTCAGAGCCCAAAGAATGCATGCATCAAGTGTAGAGGAAAAAAAAAAGAGGGAAAAAAAAGGCAGGTTGTGAATTTTACATAAAGAAACCTGCATCAGACCACACAGAGAGTTGAAAGGCAAATCCAATAATACTTCTGGTCTAGATTAGCAAACTAATCCCAGCAGTGATTAACACGGAGAAACAGGTAAGATCTGATTAGCTATCTAGTAAACTTGCACCTTAACCAAAACTCTGAACGCTGTCTACTTAGAACAGAGCTGGTTACCAACCTTGTCAATAAGCAAATAGATTGTTCTGTATGGCTTGCTGACCCATTACCTACCCCCAAAGCTTCACCAAAAAAAGTATTTACATTCAAAGAAAAGAATCCTTTAAGCTATAAGGAATTTGACTCACTGAAGTACAAGAGACGGACAGATGCCATCATACAGACTTTTAGCTAAGAGGATATAAATTAGTTAACATCAGACAGTTCCATTCCAACACCTTACCAGTATTTTTCCCACACATTTCTATGTAAAGCCTACTAATACCAGGGTACCACAAACTGGACATTTTAGCCAGCATTCCATTCTAGTCAGCTTTTCCTTGGCACAGTGCAGGGACACTGGTGCACAACTATGTCCTTTCCTTAAATTTTTTATTGCTACTTCTGCAAACTACCTCCTCCTCACTACACTTAACAGATCTATTCACACAAACCTTCCAGGTCTGGTTACCTGTTGAAGACAGGATGATTATATTCACAAGTCTAAGTGTTCTCTGACCACAAGATTGAATTTTACATGTTAAACTGTAGCACTCAACTCTGTGGACACAGAACCTCCAAAAAAAACGAGCTGTGTACATGCATTTGTATTACATGGAAAGTTACAGGCATGAACTAAGTTAACTATTTTTTGTATTAGCACCTTTACCCTCTTGAGGGAAGTAGAATGGTGAATAACTGGGAGTAAAACACCTCTCCATTGAGGTGGAGCCCCTGCAGTTGCCATATTAGAACACTGTTTTCAACTTGCTTATTAGCACTTTCTTTAGTTAATCCATTTATAGGGGCTTGCTTGCTCTTATTTAGCCTTATGGAATTACTCAAACTGTAAGGGGAGGCTTAATCAAACAGATTTGAACTAAGACTACTTAGAAATCATTGCATCTGGGAACACAGTGACGAAAGTTTTTTGCTACCATGTTCACTCCCTTCCCCAGGGTTTCCTTGATTTTTGAAAAATCAAGCCATTTTTCTTTGGCCTCTGCTTCATGCATCTTTTCAGAGCTCTCTGCACTCGGTATCAAGTAGACTGGACTTCAAGAACTGGGTTTTGCAAGCAAAATGTAAGTTGCTAGAGGGTATGGCAGCCTATAGCAGCCTGCTATCCTGCTGAAGGTGATATCCATCAGCACAAGGACGCAAACAAATCTGCAACAACTACAAATGAGCGCAGTTTATCTAGAAACGACCTTCCTGCAAGAGTTCCCTTCCCACACCGAGGAAAGTAAGATCTCACCCGTGTCATTTTAAAAAAGTCTAACGATGGCCTGTTCCATCGTACATCCTCCTCCCGTCTGCGCTTCAGCCGGCTTTTCTTTTCGTTCAGGACGCAAGGCTGAGAGCGGCACCTCAACAGGCCCTGCCGCCGGCTGAGCTCGGGTGTGGAGGTGGGAGTGCTGTTGGCTGAAGGCAAGAGATTTCCTGTCTCGGTGATGTGCTCCTGGGAGAGGGAGAGGCGGCGCCTTGGGTTAAAGTCACAAGGGCCTCCGGAATTCCAGCGGGTGCTCGAGCTCGTGCTGCCCTCGCTGCTGTCCACAAACCCGCTGCTGGCAGAGGAAGGTCTGGGTACTGGTGATGTGTTGAAGCTGGTGATAGTGAAGACGTTGTTTAGGGACAGTATGTTTTGTGGCAGACTGATGCTTGTGCTTCTCTGTAAGGTTGCACTTCCATGACTGTTGCAGCGCTGCAAGGTCGCGCTGCCGCCGCTGTTACAGCGTCTCTTTGACACGGGAGTCCAAACCTTGGAATTGCCAGGCTTCCACGGTGACCGACAGCGAGCCAGCTCATCCGGCTCCGAGAGGGACCTACAGTGGCGTTTCGTTGGTGGTGCCAAGGGCTGACCCGAGTTTTCATTAAGGTTTAATTCGCTTATCCATCCTGAAACCATGGATGTGTTGGAAGATTCCTGCTGCCACTGCAGACTACCATTACTGGCAGTGCTGGTGCTGAATGGGCACACTGGGAAAGGGTAAGCTGAATTCCTTGCTGTGTCAGTCTGGATTGGGTAACCCCCATTTAAAGCCTTCCAAGGACTCTCTTCTGAAAACAGAAAAAGATACAGGTGAAAGATGAAAAGGGAAAAAACCTATTTGTTTTAAACCTAGTTTAATGTAAAACCATCAAAGTTAAGCTTAGAAGGATGAAACAAATATCCAGCTCTTAATCAATGTTTCACACTATAGTTAAGCATTCACTTCAAAAAAAAGTTAGAAAACTCCACATACACAAAGACTGAAGTATTTCAGGAGGAGCCAATCCAAGCGTTCCAATTATGCACCTTGTTAACGCTTCTCCCTGTGTACTGAATGATTAGAGCACTGTGTTTCTCAGAGAACAACAGGAAGAGTTTCCTAGTCCATAGCACATACCACAATCAAAACATGTAACAGTGAACAACCTCAGGTACAACCAAAAGGGATTAACAAGTAATGTGAGACCTCATCAGGGAATTTTTATTCTTTTTTTTTTTTTAATGCAGGAGCAGGGTAATCTCTTCCAACTGCTATTTGGCTGATGTACCTTTATTTGGCTGTTAAGCTTTTCTATTAAGCACACCTTACTAAAGAAAACTTGCAAAGGGTACTCAAATTCTGTGGTGTGAAAAGCTTTAAATTAGAAACAGTATAGAGTTAAATCAGATTGTTGCCTTTTTCCCCCCCACTACAATTTGGATATAAGCAAAAAAAAAAAGAATTCAATGCACAGAATAAGTATCCCTTAAGAACCTCCTGCAAGTTTTACTGTGAATGCAGACATAGTGCACAACTTCTCATCTGAAGTGGCAATGCTGGGTTAAAAGCAGTCTGCCAGTGCAGCCTCTCACTCTTTTGTGAAGCGTTTCTTTGAGAACATTCTGCACATTTTACAGCTGTTCCTCCACATTATACAATGAAGTGTAAGGAGAACTACAGCAGACTTTGGATTTGCAAATTGAAAAGCAGCAAAACTGTTGGCCAGCTAACAGTGCTTCATGCTTGGTTAGAAAATTTGCTAATTTAAACCAATTAGCCAAGTAAGTTTCACTTATCCTGGCTTTAAAGAAAGAATATTTAAAATAGCAAGCTTTTCCCATACGCCTATTTTAAGAACCTAGATATAGCCTAAACATTAAATACTAGTATATTCTTATGGTTGACTGTCTAAACTAAGTTTTAGAGTAGTTAACAGATAAAAGATTTGCTGACTAGCTGTAAAAGTTGCAAACTCAAATAGTTGTACATGTTCCATGCCCAAAGTATGTCATGGATTATCCTGTTTATTTGGATCTTATTTAAAGAACACCCTATTGTCTCAAAATCATTTAACTGTGCAGACAGCTGGCCTATTCAAACATGTTTTATTAGAATTCCTCTGTCCTTCCTTCTCTATTCTTTCAGATGGGTACAACCACATACTGTGCTTTGCCTTAAGCATGTAAGCTCTTCAAGGCAGGGACCATCCATAATTCAATGCAAGTAAAACAGCCAACACAATGGGATACAGCTAATGTTTGAAACTCCTAGCATCTACTGTAGGACAATTTCCTAGCTTGGACTGGCCTGATCTTTAAAAATACTTAGGAAGCTTTCTCCCAGGCCAGAAGGCTGGTTTAAAGTTTACTGTGGAAAAAAAAAAAAAGTCAAGAGATGCACCTGTGTTTTAATTGCTTATGTGGTAGAAACATCTAATCATTCAAACTGGAAAAGATCTCTAAGATCAGANCCTAGCATCTACTGTAGGACAATTTCCTAGCTTGGACTGGCCTGATCTTTAAAAATACTTAGGAAGCTTTCTCCCAGGCCAGAAGGCTGGTTTAAAGTTTACTGTGGAAAAAAAAAAAAGTCAAGAGATGCACCTGTGTTTTAATTGCTTATGTGGTAGAAACATCTAATCATTCAAACTGGAAAAGATCTCTAAGATCAGAGTAAAACTTTTTTTATCACACCACCAAATCCACCACTAAATCGTGTCCCCAAGTGCCACATCTACACATCTTTGAAGTACCTCCAGGGACAGTGACTCCACCACTGCCCTGGGCAGCCTGTTCCAATGCTTGACAATCCTTCTGGTGAAGAAATTTTTCCTAGTATCCAATCTAAACCTCACTGGCACAACTTGAGGCCATTTCCTCTTGTCCTGTCACTTGTTACCTGGGAGAAGAGACTGACCCCGACTTGGCTGCAACCTCCTGTTAGGGAGTTGTAGAGACAAATAAGGTCTTCCCTGAGCCTCCTTTTGTCCAGGCCCAGCTCCCTCAGCTGCTCCTCATAAGATTTCTTCTCCAGAGCACAAATTTGTGCTCTCAATCCCCTCATCCAGATAATTCATAAAGACACTAAACAGAACCAGCCCCAACACCGTGCCCTGGGAGACACCACTGATGACTGCCCACCAGCTGGAATTCAATTCCATTCCCCACCACTCTCTGGCCATCCAGACAGTTTTCCACCCAGTGAACAGTCCACCCACCCAAGCCATGAGCAGCCAGTTTCTCCAGAAAAATGCTGTGGGAAATTGTGTCAAATGCTTTAGTAAGGTCCAGGTAGACAAACTCAACAGCCCTTCCCTCATCCACTACTCAGGTCACCTTGTTACGCAAGGAGACCAGGTTGGTCAAACAGGCCCTGCCTTTCATAAAGCCACAGTGGCTGGGGCTGTAGTTCCCCAGATCCTCCTTCAGGCCATTCATGCAGATGGGTGTCATATTTGCCAACCTCCAGTCACCCAGGACCCTTCCAGTGAGCCAGGACTGCTGTTAAGCGAACGGAAAGTCACTTAGTGAGCACTTCCAACAGCTCCCTCAGTACTCCTGGGTGGATCCCATCCAGCCCCATAGACTTGTGTGTCTCAGTGGTGTAGCAGATCACCAACCATTTCCCCTTGGATTGTGGGGGCTTCATTCTACTCCCCATCCCTTTCTTCCAGCTGAGGGGACAGGGTACCCAGAGAACTGGTCTTACTATTCAAGATTGTGGTAAAGAGGGCATTAAGCACCTCAGGCTTGTCCTCCTCCTTTGTTCCTATATTTCTCCCTGCATCAAGTAAAGAATAGAGACTCTACTCAGCCTTCCTTCTGTTGTTGATACATTTATTTCTAATTGGGCTTCTTGGTAGTAGCCAGATTAAGTTCTTTTTGGATGCTGGTCCTTCTAATTTTCATCCCTACATAAGCTCACAACAGCCTCATTAAGTCCTCCTGAGTTGCCTCCCCCTTCCTCCAAATGTCAGCTCTTCTCTTTAACTCAAGTTGCAGCCAAAGTTCTGCTCAACCAGACCAATCTTCTTGCCCACTGGCTCATATTTCAGCACATGGGGACAGTCTGGTCCTGTACCTTTAGAATTTCCTTCTCAAAGCACATCCAGCCTTCCTGGACTCCTTTGTCCTTCAGGACTGCCTCTCAAAGGACCCTGTCAACCAGCCACCTAAACAGGCCAAAGTCTGCCCTCCAGAAGTTGAAGATGGCAGTTCTCCTGATCCCCTTCCTCACTTCTCCAAGAATCAAACCCCCTCATTGCTATGTCCAAGGCGGCCTCTGAGCACATCTCTGTTCACAAACAGCACATCCAGCAGGGCATCTCCCCTGGTTGGCTCACTCACCACTCACCAGCTGTGTCAGGAAGTTCTCTTCCACACACTCCAGAAACCTCCTAGACTGTTTCCTCTCTCCTGTATTCCATCATTCCTGTATTCCCAGCAGACATTTGGTAAGCTGAAGTCCCCCATGACAAGGGCTAGTGAACTTTGAGACTTCTCCCAGCTGCTTGGAGAGTATTTTGTCTGCCTCTTCATCCTGGTTGGGTGGTCTGTAACAGACTCCCACCAGGATACCTGCCTAGCTGATAATGCTATTTAAGACAAAACACCATTTGCCTTTGAAACCCCACACCAACCAAGATTCACATTTTATGGGGAGTCCCACTGAGCAAATAAAAATCCTCCATGCTTAAGGAAAACAGGGCAGGCAAAATTTCAAGTCCATCCCTTGAAGCAGTATCAACTTCACATATCAGTAAGTAAAATTTTTGGGTTTGCTAGATAAAATCTACTCTGATTCTAACAGGACCAAGGAGGAATAAAAGCAAACAACACTCATACGAGGGTGCTGGACTTCAACTTGTAGTTTGCAACATGCTGGATATTCTATGTGGCAAAGACTGTAAGAAGGTGCATAAAGACTTTAACTAGCTGAGGAACCTGAAGAGATGTTGAACATGAAAAACAGCATTACTGTGCTTCTGTACACTAGAGCAGATATTGAACAAAAAAAAGAAGTGTTACAAGGGCTTTTTACTATGCAAAGCAGATCACAAGTACAAAACTAACAACCAGCTATTCCCAGTATTGTTCCAAGACCAGCTTAAACCAGCAGGCTCTACAGCAGCATGCTCCATCCCCCTCACCTTATTTACAAAAGAAAGGCTGCTTGCTATACCAATTACCTCAGTAAAACACAGCTAAGGTTTCTGAAGAACTTACCATTGATTTCGAAAGGGAACAAGCTGCCACTTTTGTTCAGCTTCTCAGATGAGTACTGAAATCAGAGAAAAGAAGTTTTAAACGTGGAAGGAGTCATTCACTTCAAGGAAACTGCACATAGTTTTCAGTTTCCCTATATGTGCACTTAATGCCTTTAAAAGAATGGGGGGTTGCAGCACATCTTGAAGAAATTCCCAAACAGCTGATCTTTACAAATAAAGCCTCGGGTATGTAATTATTTGTAATGTTTTCTGATATACTGCTAAGCATCAAACTGTTTCAGGAGTTGCAACATTAGCTCATGTGACTAAACTGGAAAATTAGGAGTGATAATTCATCCTTAATGAAAGAGCTTTGATCCAATTCTCATTTCAGTGGAGAGGAAATTACAATCTGGCAGTTGGGTTTCCATTTTCAATCTTAAGGCTAGAAAGCAAAACACTTCATCTTCAACTGAGAGACAGGAATAGCTTTATCAAAATTAAATACGCAAGCTCTTGAGGTTCAACGCAATGAACACTGCTCAAATCAGGCTTTGCTAGTATTTTACATTTTCTTATAATCAATGAAGCAAAGTGTTCTCTTATTTCTTCGAGGTAGAAAAGCCTTGGAAAAAATCTTTCCTATCCTCAAAAACATCTTTTTGCACAGTAAGACAAAGTAAGTTTGTGTGCAGAACGTTTTCCATTTTCTTCACTAATTCTACCTAGAAAATACTGCTACAAAGGCATTCTTCATGGTCTAGATTTCTCAGACAAAGCATAGAGCTTGCCAGCCAGCCTCCTGTAAAGGAGCTATAAATAAATGGCTCATGACTCCATCAGCCCAAGGGTCATTATTCACTCCCCCACCACCACCTCAGGATGGAGAGGAAGATTGCTTTAAAAAAGAGCAACACACTTTATGTGGACATTGTTCTTTGTGTATAGCCAAAGAAGATAGCATTGTACATACACTTCCTTTCCAGATACAAAGTCAATTTTTAAACAAACATCCTTGGGCTACAAAGCTTTTTTTTTTATTTATTTTGCTGTACAGCAGCACACAGTGCTAGTGACAACTTTATATCCTTGAGCCCCACACAAGAGAAACACTAAGCTGTGGTAATATTCCCTTGGTGTTATTGTTTTAGAGGTAGGAAATAACGGGGAACAGATGAAAGGACAAGGCAGCAATCAGATCTTTAATCTTATTTTTTATCAGTGTCTGCATATGAGACAGGCCATTTCATTTTGACTTGACATTTGCATCTGTAGATGCATTTATAACTTCCTTTTAAAGAAGCTACTTTAAGTAAACAGCAGAACCCCAACTTTGAACCTCCACTGGATTTGCTGATAAGTGGACCTACTCAAACCATTTGGAGTCTGCAACCTGCCAGTTATACAGTATCCACATTTTAAAAGTCAATATCAATCATTTACTCTCATCAACTACTAAGGTTTCACACAGAACACAAGAGTAACAGTAGTAGTAGCATTTCAGCTGTCCCTAAAGGGGAAAGAAACAAATTAAGTGACTTAATTATAAGGTTTTTCAGCAAATTTCTCCTCTCCAGCTTTCCCCAAATGAAAGGCAATACTAATCTATTCAACTATCAGATGGTAGCTAAGGAAAAGATGTTTTTGGAACAAAATTCAGCGCCAAAAAGTTTTATAGCTAATTTATCTTGAACCACATGGAAAATGGCAGTAAGATGAGTTAATAATTAAGGATGTTTAAGACGTTATTTATGTACACAGGCCAAGATATTCAATGCTCAGAAGGAACAGAACCTCAAGGATGATCCTGGGTGACAATTAGCAGATTGATATTCAGTTTTTACAAATAGTTTCCAGCCAAATGCATCTTTAACAAGGTTCTCTCCATTAATGTTCAAGTTGTTTGACTCCCTGCACTTTAACCACCTTAAAAAGTCTTGTCTGTCAGGTAGAGACTGAACTACTGTATCTTTGACAGCTGTGAAGCACAAAGCATTTTTCGAGGGGAACATGGAAAAAGTGGCATCACACATGGACTATCTGTACTCCAGAGAACTGCAATGTTCTCTAACACAGACAGCAGCCTTGCCCTTGGAGCTATTTCAGATCAGCTTTTACTGAAGTCAGTGCTCAGTTCTATGACAGACCAGATGTATTTCCTCTGCAACTTGTCTCTTAAGGGCTCACTTACACAGAATCCTGCTAAGTTACCAAAAAGCTCTTTGCTGGAGATTCAGACCAAAAACCTTTAAGAACGTCACATGTGACATCACATGCTAATAGACAAAAACAAGCTGCACCATTTCCAGTAAAAACTCAAGGCACTGAAATAAGGGGTGAGTGACTAAGGGGACAATAAGTAACAAACCTACTTCACAACATATACTTGTCTTTCTATAACTGAAAGTAAAATACTTGGAAACACTGTCCGCTGGTGTATTTTAATGATGTCTGGAAGTCCAAATTTGAGTAGATTATCAGGCTGTAAATTCTTTATGGGAGGGAGGATCTTTTTATCTATACAGCACATGGCACAAGTCCCACCAGATATTACTGTAACAGGGCACTGAACCAGTTTATCAGCTCTCCTGGGCTGGCCATGCTCTACCCTCCCCCATTCATTCCCTCTGTGCTATGATCTACCTGAAACTTCCTCAATGAAGTGCCTTTTTTTATGACTATGATTGAAAAGAGATTACAATTGCTGAGAACCTTGACAGGGCAGTCTGCTGCCCTCTTTGTGAACGAAGTCTTCCTTAGAATAAGGTCAAATTATTCAACAAGGTCACTTCCCTGAAGAAGAAGCACATCCATCTTCCAACTACTGCTTTTTGAATAGATATTAAAACACCCATCAAGATCTCCTGCCTCCTGAGAGTTTTCTAAGGCAAAAAAGGTAGGGTTTAAGATACACACAAACCAATAAAACTACAATTTTCACCTGAGGTTGGTATGATTCGCTTCATACTAAAAAGTGCATCTATTCTGAAATGCTTGTTCACAAATAGAACCTTTTTTGTGCAGCTGGAGAGACCATGCCCAAAAGGAGAGGAAATGCATGGTACAACATTTAGGACAGTGCTGCAAGTTTCAGTTGGTTTACTGAGTCTTAGCAGCTGTTCTTTCCTTAAAATATTTACTTCAAAAGACATCTAGTCTGAACTGAGTAAGTGGTAGAGCCATGCAAGTGAGGCTGACAACGAATTATAATTTCCATTACTAATTTAAAAAGTGTTCTTTGCTCGTGGAAGCCAACTGCAACAAAAATAATTCTGGCTATTCTTCTTCCACTCCAAGCTACTACATTAACAACTTCACAGCCTGTGCTATCCTCCTCATTCTCAGAATGAGGACTTCATAATTTTTGAATGAATGGCTTTAATTTCAAGACATTTTTTCCAGTTTACAAGTGTATCTGAGTTATTCCAATTTATCAGTACTCTTTCCAAACCACAGGAAAGTCAGTGTTTATCACTCAAGTACTAATTTAACCATCACCACAAAGATGGGACTTGGTTTAAATAGGCCATGCCAGACCTCCATCTCTCTACCAAATATCCTTCAAAGACAACTACCCTGGGAAGAGTGAGGAAGAACATTTGACCCTTTCTCAGGACATGAAGAAGTGATTAAGTCAAGTCTTTGCACCAGTGGCTTTCCATTCAAGGAAGTCAGCCCAATGCTGGGTCTTTCAACACAAGTGAAATTCAAAAATCAAAAATAATGAAAACCCACATGCACTGAAGGGTTTTACAGTAGAACTTCTTCCTTTCACAAATGCTTGCCTGGAGATCTTCACATTTCCTTCTTAGTACCACACCCTGAAGTGTTACAGCTCACATGCTGTTAACTTCACAAACCAACTCAAACACCAAAAGGTACAAGTTTAGTCAGAATGTACAGAAAAAATCCTCAAAACTCTTGATTTAAGAGATCTGTGTTCAGGGGAATAGAAACCAACTATTTGATTTAATCCTGCTGTCAACCCATGAAAGTCACAATGTGTTTGCAGAACTTCTCACTGTTGCAAGGTAGAGTGTTGAGCAACCAGGGACACGACTTGACCTTGTGAGCTACAGCACTCACTTGAGATAAAAGCTTGGGACAGCCTTCCTGCTTCTACAGCAGGACACTGAATCACTGGGTTTTTTTTCTGAAGGCAGGTGCAGGACAAGGCTATACAACATAACTGAGCATGCACTGGCTAAATTACATGAGTTATACCACCTTGGAAAATTAGCATGTCATTTAACAGAGCAGTAAAAAGCTACAGCCAGTATTTTACAACATAAAAGAAAGGTACTCGGTCATCATAGAGCTTACACAAATAAAAAAGTGTACTATGGCCTATACATGTTGTCTTTATGCCCAGCTCGGCTGGATAGCAAACAGCTTTGAAAGTACCATTCTTTTTTCCTTTTATAACGCTCATTCATGAGCTGTATTACAGAATAGCTTTTCCCCAGCTATTTTATCTCCTTGTGCCAAGATGGTAGCTTGTGCAGATGCACTGCAAAGATATCAGGAAAGTGATAAGGGTTAACAGCATTAACCCAGGCAAGAAAAGTTAGTCTTAATCCTTGACCAGCTCACAATGTTTGTTCACCACATGGTGCCACAAAACTTTGTGCCAGCACAAGGAACAGAAGGTGCAGCAAGATCTTTTCAGAATTGCTCTAAATTGCTGCTATTAGAAGAAACTATATCATTAACCTGAACTTCTTGCCAAAAAGATTAAAGGTGCTAGCACTGATGTTAGAACCCCACTAGCAGTCTTTTTCTCTTATTAAAATGTAGCAATCATCTTTATCAGTGATACTTTTTATCCTCTTAGGTTTGCATTTTAGTCAGGAACGCACCATTTACTCCCAGGAACCCTTTCTAGTCGGGAGCAACCTAGTTGCACACTTTAATTCACACTTGCTTCTCTATTCCCACACCTCACTACACAATTTCCACACTTTTTCAGGGTGCCATTGTGTACAAACAGAACCTGTTCCTGGTCCCAGAACCCATTTTCTCTAAGAACTAAAGCACTTACAAAACCAATTACTTGACAGATAAAAGGAGGAGAGGAGCAGGAGAAGGGTGAGGAGGAAACAACTGATGAGGCATCGTGTGCCATTTTCCGCTCCACTTGTTCTTTTTCACGCTTTATTGTAAGTACAGATAAGGACAGGAATAAAACACAACCAAGCTACAGCACATTACAGAACATACTCCTGGTACAGACTCCACACAGTGCAAAAGCAGTAATACATCCTTCTCTATTCTTAGAGGTCTCTGGTCCAAAACCTACAGTGACTATCAGCAAAAAGACGGTTCAGTTTCCAAATTTATGCAAATTTTAGGACCTCAAAAATTAGCAATTACAAGATGCCACTACATGTTTAGTTACAAACACTGCTACTGGTTACCGGTCATCACTGGCTGACACTTAGGCCCAGACATTAATTACGAATCATGACTTTGCCAGTTCACAGATGCAGCAGATCCTTCTACAAATCCCAAGTGCTTCATCAAACTAGACAAAAATGCCAATGGAGTGAGTAACCACTTCTGAGAGGTAACATCCTTCCAAGATCTTAAATCTGCTTTTCAAGAATAGCACGTATTTAAGATGAAGAAAAAAGTAAAAGCAATTCTTAGAGGAACTCTAAATGAACCTGCTACAGTTTCGAAAATAAAATCACTTGATTGAGGTCTACTATTAGATATCCTCACTGGACAAAGTATTGGACACATTAGAACTGCAGGTGCTTGTGCACAAACTCCACCTTATTCAAGATATGCTTCACCAGCTTTGTGTTCATGAAATAAGGAAGCAGTTGACTTGTTTAAATACAAGTTACAACAGAGGCAGAATCTTACTGTAAAAGTATCTGACATGCTTCAGGTCTGATGTCCGCATTATTATTTTACAAAGTAACAGAACTAGAGTTGAACAATACTTCGACTTTTAGTCAAATTAAGTTTTTTTTGTGCCCCGCTGGAACCTTCATGTTTGACCTACAGAAGGGTGCCACTGCAATTAAAGCCAGTAAAACAAAGCTATTCTGTGTTACATACAGGATACAGTCTCAGGGTTCTCAGGCAGGCATCTAACATTGGTGAGAGACCGTTCTGCATTGCACACTCAGGAGTAGATAGTATTTCATTGACAAGGGAATAGATTCTGAATAACATGTCTGAACCACATCATAGGTCTAGAGATTAAACCAGCAGAAAATAATACTGTAAATATTACAGAATTTTTCAGAGCACCAGGCATCAGACACTGATAAAGCAATAATCTGCTCTACTAGCATCAAACAACAGTCTGAGAGTACCTCAAGTTTTAATTGAACTGTTTTTATTTGACGACCTGTTTTTCCCAGTGCTGGTAGCTATGTGGCAGACAGGGATTTTTGTGAGTAAATACTGTTGTCAGATAAAAAGATATAAAGCACTTCATTATATGTAGTGAAGAAAACTTAAACCTATACAAATACTTGTGTCCATTGTTAGTAAAAGAGAAATCCTAAGACTGGATAATTCTTTTCAGCCATTAAAACACTATTTCATGAAGACAACCATCTTTTCACTATTTAAAGTGAAGCAGTAAGGTTAAAAAGCTCATTAAAATAAGAAAGCATCCCTTCAAGATGGGACCATCCACTGAAGTTCGACTTTTCCTCCCTGCTTACAGCTCTCACCCCACTTGGCAAACCAGTCCTAACTTAAATAGCTGAGTTCTGGCTGATCTACGCTCTTGAATTCATTTTGTAGTTCTGAGTGACATGTTTTTTTTGGTAGATCCTTACCAGATTAATATTGTATGTTTTACAGGTCAGATCATCCAAGCTCTGGTTCTGCAGCTTTTCAGTTATTAGTGTTACCATGGTAGTTGTTCCTTTTCCACTGCTCACAATGAAGTGTTGGAGGCTCTTCCGTCTCTTCTTTCAATACTCATGAGCCATTTCTGTTTTGATCTAAAGTCTTGAGATTTATGCTTCCATCTTACTGCCAAAGTTTATTTCCAAATGCTGTCAGTGTATCATGTCTGATTTCCTGTAAAATTGGAGTAGAAAAAGGAAAAAAAGAGTCAGAAAAATTCTTGTGTATATTGTAGTTAATATTGCAATAAAACAACTATTATTTGGACCATTCCTTCATGTAAATATATCCCTCTGTAACCAGTGCCAACACCTGGCAATTCAGATTATATGTCTCCACGCATGAAAGAATACTCCTAATGAGGTTTCAATGATTACAGCTTCAGAAAGGAGATGAGACTCATATAAAGATCAGGGTATTATTTGGCTGTTTCCCACTATTAGACTGATTCTAGGATTTTGATCCAAGGCAGAAGGAAAGACTTGAGCTTTCCCTCATTTAAACTACTGAAGTCCATGTATTTTGGAACAGCATATGAAACACCCAGATACCCACCATACTGTTCTGCATGTTTAACACTATTTGCTGTTTCAAGACATTCTACCACCTTGTTTCCTCACTAACCCTTCCTTAAAAAGAGAAGTGGAGCAGTGGGTAGCTCCAATGCTATAACCACTTCCCAAACCCTCAGCTACTTTTAATATATTCCTCCGTGTTTTTTTCTTTTTTTTTTTTTAAGGTTACATAATTGTTACCTGTCAGCAAACACCAGATCTTGCACTGATAAGCAGGACAGATTCCCATGCACATAAAAGCATCACAGACAACAACTTAGATATCTTTATTCTGTGAGCAGTCATCTAAATCAAAAGCACTCAGTTCACCAGCTGCCTCTTTTTATCCTAAACATCCCCCACATAATTTCCTCCCCCTCTCTCTAGTGAACTGCATTAACCAGTTCTTGCTTATGATTTAATTTGGTCAAGCATATTCAGTGACCACTTATGGAATAAAAAGAGGGAAGAGATCCACGCAGAGGTGTTTCCAAATTTAAACAAAGCAACACGAGGCTTGGGAAAGGAACACTGATGCTGCTAGGACCTTAAATTTTACTTCCATTTGCTAGTTTTTAATGTCTACAGTAAAAGAGAATAGCAGAAAATAGTAATTTTCAATTAATGTTTCCATAAAATATCGCCTCTTCCACACTGCTACTCACCAGCTATTTAAATAACCAGTAGTAGCAAGGAAAAAAGCCACTCGAGGCCATGAGCCAAGCTAAACCCATTTCAAACTGAGATATTAATAGTATTAATGGTGATGTTAGATTATCTTTTAAACCCACTGCCTCTGAGTACATCCTCAAATATGATTTTCATATGCTAACCATACACCATTTCACCTTGACAGCAGTCTGCCACATACTGGCCCCCCTTGGCCTGAAAGCTGTCCCACAAACACAACTTCTGCTCATCTTTTGGCCTCATTCTGGTATCTACTTTTTTTTGTGTGCTCTAAGATAGCATGCTTAGAAGTGCTTCTTCACCACAAATTATGCCACCCAGATAGCTGGAACTTCAACTGGTCTGTTTTTACTGGATGTGTCCTGTCTTTCAGGGAAGCACACAACTTGAAATATTTGCCACATCTTCTGATATTACATAGAGTCAAATATTAAAAACCATCAAAGTTGCATATACACTGTTCCATATGCATCAAAGTTGCATATCCACTGTTGCATCTCTCAAAGCCAAGCGTGGTTCATGAAGTGCTAAGCAAGCTTAAAGGGCAAGCATGTGAACACAGCAGTGCCTAGAGTAGCACAATCTAACACTGCTGTGTTCCTTCTAGACCAGGTGAAACTTAAACCAGATCTAGAAATCCAGAATAGAAGCCAAAAGAAAGGCTGACTGGGGGTCAGAAATTGTCCCTATACAGAGTGAAAACATACTGAAGCTGAAGAGCTTAGTAACTGGTGCAAAGACTTTCAGATCCATGTTGAGTATTTCCACAAGTAAGAGGCTACTAATAAGAACAAGATCAGCAGAATATTTAATTACTTCTGCTTGGAAGGGCCATAAAAGAATTTGTGTGAGAGGTTTTTTTCCTCAAGGAAAAAAAAAAAATTAAACTACCAAAGACGGGAGAAAAAAGTTTTGATCTGTAATCAGTTAAATATAGTGTTATGTTAATATTTTGCTTAGTACTTCTAATCTTCAAATATTTCACTGAAATTTTAAGTCAGCTTAATACAAGCTAAAATAAAGAGGGACTAGACAGAATGATATTAGATTTTAGTTAAGGAACCAATTGAATGAAAGGATAAAGGGAAAAGCAAATGAGATCACTGAAGCATGGCACATGCTGAATTGTACAGTTACTCACATTTGTAAATCCTACCACCTACTGAAAGTTAATACTTGGGAGCTGCAGCCACTCAAGGCCCTTTCTCACATCATGAAACGCAATCAGTTCTGAAACACAATCAATGTGGAAATTCCCCTCAAAAAAAAGTTTCATTTTAGCAGCTCACACTTACCAGCAATACTTTTTCAAATGGAGACATGCTCCACTGAGAAAGATATTTTTTTAAGTATGAGACAGGGGTGCAAAGGTGCTGTGAAGTCAGACAAGCCTTCATCCACCCGCCCCCACTTTCTACTGCTCCCCTCAGGAGTAAATTCCATTTCTCAGGATGAAGCACAACCCTAAGAGTGAGGAGGGGGTTTAGTTCAGATGAGAAGCAGGCTTTGCAAGTGAATTCCCTCCTCATCTTTCTCGAACGCGCTTGTTCAGTACATCGGTTTTAACTGTTTTACACCACAAATCTGTTCCTACTGGGCAGCCCTTGTTAATGATGACACAATGAATGTTTAAGGGGACAAAATGTCACCAACATGCTCCTAATAACAAAAGCCATTCTAGGCTGCAGTTTGATACACCTCAGCTGCCATCACAACTGCCAACACATTTTCTTCCCTGGCTATTTGTGGCCCACAGCAGTGTGCCAGCACAAGTGTTTCTGCTCATCACAGAGAACTAGATCAAGGAATTTTTATAGCTGGATAAAACCAAAGCACTTCCTTTTGTTTCTGGGAAAGGTTGCTTTCCAGCTGGATCAGTTCCCCAGTCTGGTTTGCCATGAACTGGACACAAATGCTTGTGTGGGCACATTGTGGGATGCTGACACTGCTTGTCCAAGTACCTGTCCAACTACAGCGTCAGAAAAAAATAAAAAGAAATAAGCCACACAAGAAAGCCAGTTGACATCAGCATTTCCTACACTGAGCCAGGCAGATTCTCCTATAATTACGAATTGTACATCTCCTCCTGAAGCATGGTTTCAACATGTTTTGCTCCCATTTTCCATTTACAATTCATATTCCTCTGACTAGTCAAACTTAACTCAAAGTGATCCAAAAATCACCCCTGCAGCCTCAGCACCTCAACTCAGTGAACCATTCTGGTTCACTCTAGTTGAAATATTTGTACTCCACCAGGAATTGCTTCCCTCATCTTTGCTAATTAATATTGGCTGCCAGGAGACAAGAGATGCTTAGGAGTTCTTAAGAATTCTTAGCTTCACTGAGCTGTTGTCATTTTAAAACTTTATTAATATGTATTTGGAAGCATTTTGTCCCTTATTACCTCTTAGAAGGAAGCTCGTTTTATTTTCACCTTTTGGAGGGTTTTTGTCTATTTCAAGACCCTCTGCTGTGCTACGTATTTTATGTACCCAGAGAGAGAGCAAATTGTTTACTTTATGTACTTTTTCCACCATACTGTTTTTTCCAGGGCTGATTAATGGCAGCAAATTTTATTTTTCAGTCTCTCCTTATCACGCACTTTATGCTTATCAGGCTGAATCTGCTCAAACTGCTCGGCACTTCAAACCAATTGGATTTTCAGTAACACGAACCATTTGACCATCCCTTCTTAGGGCAACGGGGCTCCTGCTGGATTTTCATTCGTTTCAGCCGGTTCACGGCACAGACCTTGGCACAGTCCAGCTCTGCCCTACTCTCCATGCAACCTGTAGGCACCTCCGTGTCACCAAGTCTCTACAGGCAGCAGCAGAGCCAGGCATGCAAGTTCAAACACCAATATCCTCCAAGCCTTGAGGTAACAACAATAGCCCTTGGAGTTCCAAGCTGGATGAAGTCCTACAAGATTATGGCCATCTTTCCCTTAGCACACCCTCCTTTATGCAGTCTGATTAGGTAGAACAGTGAGAAAGCTGAGACCTCCAAGACAAACATACACAACAAAAGATGTTAGTCAGCCTCTATCCTGGGAGAGACTTAATCTTCCTAGGATCTCCTTAAGGTGGGGGGCAGAGGTGAGGCGGGGGGAAGAAGCTATTTTTATTGTTGAAAGGTAGACTAATGAAAAGGAATAAATGGAATAAAGGAATAAATATAAAAATCAAACTCTAAATGCAAGCCAAAGCTAACATTCCTCACAGTTGGAGAATGAGCTGTGATAGAATCAGTATCACTATTGTCTCTGATTTAAAAGTTCTGTTCTATTCATTCTGAGGGCTGAGAAAAGTAAAGATTCATTATTCTATCTCTATAGTACTACTAAGAAGAGAGGTTTTATTTCTTTAAAAGTTTAGCCACAAGTAGTAATGACTTGTAAAATCTCTGCCAAAATTAACAGTGGAGATAGAAAAGAAGTGCTCATGTCACGAATTCTGTATCTTCTCAGTGACATCACTGGTGTCTTTTTTGGGAAGACTACTAAAAATATGGATTACCCAACCTCCCAGTCAATTAAAGGATGTCAGAGGCTCATTCAATTTGACAACCTACTTTCAAAGAGATGAAGAGTCCTGATGAAGAACACAAAAGCCAATACAAAAATCTCTTCTTGGCTGTAAGAAAGTAAGGCAGCCAGACTCATTTCCAACCCACTCCTCCTCCTCGCATCCTGCAGGACAAAATGTTCCAGCAACAGCTCATCTCGATGGGAAAATTTACATTTGTTTGAAAGCCTTCTAACAATTTCTTCTCTGTTTCTGGAAGTTCCATCTTGGATAAAGAAGAGGAGATCACAAGATTTTCAGATGGTTTCTCCATAACACAAATGTAGGTGTCTCTTGACGATCGCAACCCCATCTTTTTCTGCCTGTGGTACTAAAACTACCTGTGAGAACACAGAAGGTTGTCCCCTCTTTTCTGCTACTTCACATTATTTCCTGTCTTTGCTCTGAGCACTACATGGAACCCTTATTACCAACAACCCCATACAGACACATTTAGCCTGCTCCCAGCAGAAGAAAAGGATTAGCTAGAGTCAAAATTCCAATTCGGATAAGTAGGCCCTTTAAAATATTATCTCTGCTTCAGCAAGCCAAAGCAGCTAATCACTCCAGCAGTACTAACTCCAGATCTAGATGATTTTGCTACAGGAGTCTAGATGAAAGACGATGTGATTTTTTGCCTCCTGGCACCTTCTGCAGCATCCAAGGAGCATTTCAAAATTGAAACATCACACAAAACTGATCAAGATTTAACAGAGCATTGTCTCTCCCATCCCAGTTATGCTTGAAGCAACACTAAGTTGGAAGACCAGCTTTTCAGAAACTGCCAAGTTAATGCCTTATGCCATCTGAAAAAAAGCTACAGAATGTCTGGTTTCTGGCAATGTAAAATTCCAGCTTCCAAAAGGAAAGAGAACATTCTATTTCTAAAAATACATATTTACTACAGTGCTAAGAAGTTCACAGGGAGGCTAAGCATTCTTTACAACATAAGTCTATTATTAACTTTTAGCCCAGAAAGGTTCTCGATAGCAGGCACTTAAAAGAGAATTATTTGGACTCTATCCTTTTCAGCACTAATTTGCAGTGTGGCCTTCCCAAATTCCATATAGAGTTAAAAAAAAAAAATCAGTTTTAATTAGAAAGTTTCCTGCAGCTATAAAATTATGCATCAGTGTTTTGTGATAGAGGCTTTAGAGGGGGCCACTTCAGTTCCCAGCATGTTATACTTTAGGGATCCTCTCTAATGCAATTAACTAGCACCCCTTCATTTTCTGAGGTTCTCTACAAAAAGTTTCAAAACAGCATATTAGAAAAACAGTTTCTGGCCAAAAGGGACAAAGAGTATAGTCTGTATTCTGTAGAAACTGTTTCACAACCATCTAGCAAAATATGTTTAAATCATAATTCTTTTCCCTGAAGAGTTCAGATATGATAAAATAAGGTAAGGCTCGACACCCCACTCTACACATGCCAGAACTCTGAACAAAGCCAAAGAAGTCAGTTCCTACATTTGCACGTTAAGGCTTTATTTAGAAGGACCAAAGAGATATTTCTTCAGCTATGGAACCTCTTTGCTTTCTCCACGCAGTGCTTTCATAAGTCAGATTTTATTAGAAGGAAGTTTCAATATTTTGAGGCGTTCAAGCTTGGATTAAGGCTGACAAAACTCCAGCACAAAACTGCAAAAAGGAACAAGAAAAATAGGCTAGAAGGCATCGTTTACATTAACAGATCACCACTGGAATCAAGTTTCTCAGATATTCCACAGGCTCCGGAAGCACAAGCAATACCAAGAGCTCAAAACTGTCTGCTAAAGAACATACCTCACTTACCATGCAAGGCAGCACTATAATTCACCGCTCTAAGGTTGGAAACTAGGACTTGGGTTGTTAATACCTCTAGAGGTAGACAGGAACAAATATTAAGTCGACCTGCCTGAAATGCAGAAAACCACTCCTGAGCCCAAAATTTCATTGTTTTGACCCTAAAGCATCATCACGAACACCAGCTGGTCACTGAGTCAGCTGTGACAAAATATACACTGCTCCTAAAATAAGGCTGCATCCTACACACTCATTTCTACTCCATCTCCCACATTTCAGGTACAAGAGGTCCTATGAAAAGGAAGGAAGGAAAGCCTCAACTATCACATACAGCCTTTGGACCTCAGTTCATTTAAAACACATTTCGGCAAATCCCTCAAACTCCAAGGGAAAAAGCAGCACTCAGTTTTCCAACTGAAGAAACAAACTTTTTTCCAAAGCCTTCTGTGTGAGATGAAGGAAATCTGCAAGCAGAGACATCAGAATTAAACTAAAGAGAATATGCTGGTCTCAGTTGTTGGCTTCCAGTTTGTAAATTTAAACAGATGATGTGCTGGAAACAGGTTAAAGGTAATACTTTGGTGTTGCCTTGGATTGTATTATTTAATAAACTTTGAATTAAAAATTAATTTTTTACTCTATTACACAAACTGTTTTCTGCAGTATACTACCCTCTACTTTGCAAGTTACTATCAGTGGTTTGGAGGGTTTTTTTGAGAGAGAAGAATCTGCTTCCACACAGGAGAAAAAAAGGGCTGAGATAGGGAATGTTAAACCTTTGTCACAGTTTATAAAGTACATTTCTCAAAGCAACAGAAGTGGTGAAGTAAGCTCCAGGGACTTTTTCCAGGTCATACCTAATTAAAGCAGGTAATGTATCACTACAGAAAACTAGGGCTAAGAACTCAACCCTGCCAGAGGTTAAAGCATTTATTATTGCCAACTCATATCAGTAAGAAATCAGTCTCCCAGGCTTAAACCTGTCTTTCAGACCTGAAGACCACCTAATATTCACACCACAAACAAGTCATCCTGCATTTTTTTAAAGCATCTTTGTCAGACAGGACAAGAGCTGGGCTGCGCCTTGTGCCTGATGATGCTGTACGCAGATCCTGTTACAAGATGTTTAAGTTACTTTACGTTCTTTCCTAAAATAATCTACACAACAATGACAGGCAAGGATTTAATTAATTTTGCTGAAGAATATTTGCATCTACTTTGTTTGGAGTTCCATTTGAATTAGCCACCAGCACTGGCCTGTGATCAGTCATCTCTCTGCATTCTGGACTCTTCCTCCTCCTCAGCATTACTGCAGAAAGCCCAAGGCTACAACATACAGTGTGGAGGAACAGAAAATCTGGTCTACTGAGGCTTTTACACGTGAACACCAAGCCCTTGGCTTTTGCCATAACTATGAACTAAATGAGCTAATGGTCATTATTTCAAGAATATGATACTCAAATCAAGAGTTATTGCCTGTGTGAGCAGTTGAGAACAAAACCTAGTGGGTGATCACCACTTAGGAGTATTACTGTAACTTTCAGTCTATGGTAAAGCTTGGAGCTCAGGTCCTATACAGATTTTCACCTCCACATACTGTTTCTGTAAACACGCTATTTAAAAATCAATGGAAGTATTTATATAATGTACAAAGGCTCCAGTAAAATACAAAATTCAGACTCAAATAACAATTTACACTATTAGTGTTTGAGTACAATATATTAGTGTTCGGAGAAATGTACCTACCACCAGCCTAAACCTTGTACGCTCCCACTAAAGCAAGTGATCCAGAGTGTACAAGACCCATGAGATTTTATTTTACTCTAAGGCTTGGGGAATAAAAAAATAGATCAAGATTAACTGGTCTACTACTGAGATATTTCCTTCACTCCACCAGTTAGAGAAGCCAGAGGAAAAAAATAAAGGAGTAGTATCACCTAGTTTGTCTTAGTATTTGCTGTTTAAACAAAAAAAAAAGGTAGTAAAACAGGCACACATGCATGCTTTAAAAATACCCAGGCCTGATAAAAACACAGCACTGACCCTTAACTTGTATGGCAGTGACAACAATGACTACCCCATGCACATCCTGCTTCCCTATAACAGAATGGAATAATATCAGCACTGAAGGTCTGTTCTATTACCAAGGCCTATGGGCTTGGAGCTGAGGGATTATACAAATCTCTTCCATACATCCTGCTCCCAAAGCACACACAGCTAATAAACCTCCTCCTGTTTGCCTTCAGGTTCATTCTGAAGTGTTTCAGACATCTGGTTGGCTTGTTTAAAATAAAAAGCCCAGCTAGTACGTTTGTTTTTATGATCCCGAGTGTGAAATGTTCTTGCTGGAGGCCTCAGGTCAGGTGAAAAACATTTAGGTTAAGATGCTCCTTCATGGCATTTCAGGGATCTAATGAGCTATATAATCTGCACCCAGGGAAGTCTCTCTACATTAGCTTGTGTACAACTATGGAAATTAAAAATGAGGAACCTATACTTGGCAGTTCAAGTATTTTTCAGTAAACAGTACAGCTGGTGAACTGCAGATAGTACTAAATTTAGAAGTCAAGTGCTGAGAATATATGGATATTCTGTAAATATCCATACATCTCAATGCTTACAGCAACTGCAAGCCTCACTGTCTTAATTCTTCATACTATAACTAATATTTGCCTCTCAGGACAAAGTACTATGCTGAATTTAGCAGTGTAAGGTAAGTTTGTCCCTGCCTCAAAATTGTAACTCTCCAGAAGATCATTGTGCAGCTGTACTGAATGAGCACATGTATGTGTGTATCCTCTTTTACGACAGCGTATGACAAATACACTTTTCACACAAAGCCTAAAAGTAAAAAGAAGGCAAATTACAAAGAAGAGTTTATACAGGAGTAAAATTCTAAGCAGGCTTGCATAAAGTAGTTAAAGCTTGGTGCTACATTATCTGTGTTGAAAGAACATGGAAATGCATTGAACAGATATGAAAAATGCTGTGTAACTCACAACCAAGTTCCATCTCATGGCCCAAACTTGTTCTCTATCATGGCTGACCATCTGTAATTTGTTACTGAAGAAACCTGAGTTCATCTGGCAGGAGACACCAGCTTGAGAGGTGGCACACTGAAAGACCTCAAGTTTTACCACACCCATCTAGTTACCAAATCCATTAGAATTCAGAAAATAAAGCTTAAAACACCCCACAGCTTTCGAGCAGCAAAAATTTTCTTCAAGATAAAGAGGTCTCAGCTATCACACCACAAACACCAAAACTGAATGGTACTTTGAAGAATTTCTTGGGTTTGCTCCTTACTTTGCTAAAGCTACAGTTCCTATCAACCTAATTATTTCTTGGTGTCCAACTTCTGTTTCACACATACCATGAGATTTTGAACAATGAAGTCTCTGAAGAGACCTGCACTACACAGAAACTGCTCCACTACATGTGAGCCCTCAGAAACAGCCCACAAATGCCCCAAGTATGAGCAGACCACAAATTAAAGTCCATTAAAAAAACAGAATGAAATTTCAAAGACAAAAGCAGTGCCCACATGTCAGTACCGTGTGTGCTTTCAGATACTACTTTAAGTGTCACCGGGGACATCCCTCTTGCCAGACGTATTAAGGTACTTCAATAAAAACTAGTTCAGTTGAGCTATGCAGCTCTTACTAGTTCACCAGACCATTTCAAAAGAAAAACAGCTACTTTCTCACTATGCATTCGGCCTCCAGCAGCACACTGAACAGCTGGATTCAGGACAGGCTGTGCTACAAGTCAAGACACAAACCAAGGGGTACACGTTGCAGTAGGTATTTAGAAAAAGCATTTGTAATAATTACATCAACTAAAAGAAATCTCATGAGGCAAACAAAGTTACACCATGTAAGAGAAGACAACTATGTTCAGTCAGAGGAAAAAAAACCAACAGTGAATTGTTTTAGCTACATCAGTATGATTTTTTTTCTTTAAATACTGAAAGACAACCTTCTGCATGATGGAAGAGCTCAGTATTTTCTCTGTGCACTACCTCTGCACTATCAGATGTTCCATGAATGACTTCTTAATTCTACAAGCAAGAACGATTCAGCTGCCAAAGTCACTTCATAGAAGTGATAGAACTCCAAATCAGGAGTGTACTCATGGAGGACAGGCTACGAAGCCTTAATGCAAAACCATTCCCTTGTATGGGGGGTGATCAGGCACAAGGTGCCGATCAGTACACAAGTACTGCAGATCACACTTCAGTCAGTGTAAGGCAAAATAACTTTTATTTGAGCACAAAAATGCCAGGTGAAAATTGAGTGTTGAGGACGGCCTTTAGTTTTAATCTTCACTGACTGGGACAGAAATTTAGCAGCTTTCAATGCAGTCAGGTAAGCCACTTGGCAAGCTCAGCACGCAACATCCACAGACAGCAACAGCGCAAGAGAGGACAGGATCATGAGTGTTTGCAAGGGAAATCTGTGTCCTCCCACTTGGGCAGTTCCCTCTGCAGATGACAGCATTCTGACAAGATCAGCTTTGGTAACCAGGCTGAAGGACAACACAGTTAAGATCTGATGAAGTCAACAGTAAGAGATCCAAGTGTGTCCTTTCAGCTCTTCACCTGAAAACTCAAGTCTTTCAAACGATCTTTAGGTGCTGACAAAAAGCGTACTTTTATCCGAATTTCCTTTAAAATAAGCTTCTGAAATTACATCTGGGTTCCTGGCATCTTCACACATGCAAACGCTAAGCACACTACAGTCTGCATAAAGCAGTAACATCTTTTCTGTTGAAGATCTGAAACAAACCACTGCAGCAGGGGAAGTCACTGGCTGAGCACCTGGACCCAAGAAGTACTGAAGTGATAAACAAGGTTTTGACAGCTGCAGCCTTTTCTCCAGGTGCAACAGGCATTTACTTCATTTCAGTTTGGCTCAGTTCAACGCTTAGTTCAATAACTAGTTTAGAACTCAGAAATACGTTAGGTTTTGTTTGATCAGCTTGTGTTCAAATGAGAAAAGGGTGAAAGGAAGGTGTCCCCCCCAAACTAGTTCCAAAGGTTAAGGCTGTATTTAACAGAAATATATAAGTTTAGTCTCAAGGACATGTGGCATCTTGCAATCAACTATATTACTAAAAATTGAGTATCACATTTAATACAGAAACACCAAGTATTAACCCACCCCCAAAAGAACTTTTCTGAACACAGCTCCCCCATAAGACTGTCCATCTCCTCAGAGTACACAGTGGAATGGATTGTTAGAAGACTCATTATTCCATCTTGTAGCCAGGCACAGTGAAAGTTTTACTACACTCAAATACACCTGTGTGATGAGAGTAAACTGTTACATACTCAGAAACCATTTATAAGGCATAAGATTAGAACAAGTCTAAGGAAATTACTGAATGGTGGAGATGCAAAGTAGTTTGAATGTTTACAGGGAGAGGTGCTGGAGAAGCAACAACAAATAGTACTTACAGAACTGTGTCAAACAACCCCAACAGAGACAGAGCTTGGAGAAATCCATTTCTATGCAGCACAAGATGCATTATGTGAATCCAGTTCGGCAGGGGAGATGATACGAGAACTAAGACTTCAAAGAAAGAAAATTGCACCTATAGAGATGTCAACAAAAACTTACAAACACAAATCCAAGAAAAAAGCCCTAAAGAAAAGTTGTTCCAAGTAGCAGAGCTTATCCTGCAACACATACCTTGCAATGCAAGAGCAATTTCATCTCAAGAAACGGAAAGCTTAAAAGAACCCTAGCCACAGATGACTTCAGTCACTCTAACACCTGAAATTATTGGCAAAGTACTAGATTTGGAGTGTTATGTGATGTATTTCAATACAGACAGGAAAAGGGCATGCTTTTTTCAAAAAGAAAAGTTTGGATATCAGTTTCTGAGGCTAGGCCTCCCGTGATTCCATGCCTGCCTTCAGAAAAAGGTCAAAATTCATGTGACTGGTCTCCAATTCCCCACATTCCACAGAATCTCTGGGGAGGGTGGGAACCTTCTGTGAGCACTGAAAGGCAACAGTGACGTGCTCAGCACCCACCTGGTTCACTTGGACATCACAGTAACGGGGTTTAGAGACAGGAGAGAACATGTGAGATCATATCCCCAAGGTTTACAGCCTTCTGCTGTTGGGAGGTAAGCAAAGGCTCTACAGTGAGTGGAATGCCTGGGGGACAACCACACCCAGAGAGCAGTTACCAGCGGCGAGCAGGAGAACACACCACACAGGAACCCAGCTCAGTTCCATTTCTGTGCTTCCCATGATCTGCTGTTGGCAGAGCGGGCTTGTTACAAGTAGGAGAAAGGCAGGAAGAATGGCAAGACAGCCTTAAAATTCTATATAAAACTCTGACAAGCTGAAAAACTGTTCTGCAAGTAACAGGATACAACTGATTTCTGAAAGGTGCGCTCAGGCAGGATCAAATGAACAAACAGGAAGGCAAATTCTTCAGAAGAAAGCTGTGGGCTCGGTTGGATCAACAGACTGACCTTGAAACAAGTGTTAAGCTGGTGTAAGAAAGTCAAATGTATGGGGATGCATAAACAGGAATATCAGCTCCAGGGCACACGAAGCAGTCTTTTGACTCCACTCAGCTCAGGAAAGCCTCAGCTGTAGTACAAACTTGGGCTTTGAGCACCATGCTCAGAGCCTGATGTGAACTAACCTGAGAGAAGGAAAAAAATTACTAGAGTTGAAAAAAACATGACCTCTCAGGAAGACCTGAATACACTAGTTTTATTTAGGCCAAAAGTATCACAAGGCTGCAGGGTGGAGGGCAACACACAAGGAAACAGGAACATGGCAAAGGAGAGTTCAAATATTTTTAAAGAATTATGTACTATAAGGGAAAGAATAGCTGTCCCTTATGCCCAGGGAATTAGGCAATGAGCTTGACCTGCAGTAAGGAAGATGTCTGGTTCCATACTCAGAATGAGTTTTAATGCTGAGGACAGCAAAGCACTGGACTGAGTAGAAAGAAGAGCTGCTCAAGCTTCTGTTATGAATCACATTAAATGTGCAATGCCAGCATGGGGCAGGGGATTCACACCCAGCCCACACCTTTTGCAGTACTACTTTTTTTTTTTTAAATTACCAACTCAATTTCAAGCCACTGTAACATTTTTGCTTATTCTCCTATGGTGTGTGTTCAGTTTCAACAAGCTAGAAGTTACTCTTGTGATTTCTCAAATTAAAACGCCAGGATTTGCATATCCAGCTTATTTTACTATACCAAAAAAAATCAACACCTGCCTCACGCTTTCTTCTTCACACAGAAATAAATCCACTCCCATTGTTTCCAGTGGCAGTATGCAAGTTCTGACAATATTGCAGTATCCTGCTGTATTTTTCTTCTGACCAGAGAGGAGCGTGCTTCGCCTCCTAACAACCCAGCAGGGTGATGTAATGGCTTTCACCGCTGTGGTGTCAAAGCACTGTCACACAAACATATGCACACACCTTTTGCTTTTACAACCATTGCCTTAGGCTTGGTTAGGACTCCGTGAGGGTGTAAAGTGCTGCATGCAAACCAAACAATCCAAAATAAAAACTAAAACATGCAGGATTTTGCAGATGGGGAGTTGAAGCAGAGAGCCTTAGCTACAGACAGAGAATCTGTTACGTGCTCACATTTAAACTGCAAAAACTAAAGTCACTAAAGCACAGGAGAATTAACTCCTAAGAGCTCAGGCATAAATAGGCCACTTAAAAAGCATAAACCAAAGACAAAATACTATCCTTTTTCATGCCCTGTAATAGTTTAGTACTACAAGTATTTATCCAGGTCCTCGTCTGCTTTATTAAGTGACATTCTTCTGATTTGTGAAACATGGAAAGAGCAGCAACAGTCCACCTTACCCTGCAGGAGTTCAGCAATTTCTTATCCAAATATTGAACCAGAAAGGTCTGGTCAGGATGGAATGCTAATGGAAGAAAATGATGAAGTCAGTTAGAATATATGCAGCCAAGCTCAAGGGGACCACCATACATCCTGGGAAGTGAATAGGCCAAGTGACAGGCTGGTGGGACATGCTGGCACATGTTCAGCGCCAGCACAACCTCCTCATCAGCAACACTTCTGTTGTGTCTTAACCTTTGGTAGCCCCTTACAGCAGGTAACAGCCCTTCAGTTTAGCCTCCAAGTTACTCACACTTCTCAAATTCATCAAGGTTCGACTTTGCTGTTTCATTTCATCGCTTCTAAGAAATGAAAAGGTAAAGTGTCAGGTCCTTGCTCCTTTCCCCTTTCCCACTAGAAGAAACACACACTGTATTTTAGCCAATCCAAGTAAGTAGTTCTCGAATGCTGTTTTCATTACTCCTCTCTTCTCTCACTAAATGCTGCATCAAATTAGGCTCTGAAGCACAGCAGTAGTCTTGGGGCACACTTACACACCACTACCCCCACTCCAAATAGGACATAAGGAATTATTATTTGTCACTACTATCACACTGGGATAACTGAGCAAAGAGGTTCTTTTTTTTTTAACTAGCATTGAAATTGGAACTGTCAGTTAATCAAAAACACTATACAGACATACCAATAGATCCTACGTATCAAAATAGAGACCAGCACCTAAAACCAAATAAATCACACCCTCAAAACTGCCCATAGAGCCACAGTCTCTTATGTTATGAAAACAAGGCTGGTTCATAATATGACACAAAACCCACCTGCAATCTCAGTGGCCACCTACATGTTGACTAAGAAATGCTGAGCTGCAAGAGGCAGAACCCCACAGATCCAGACCCATCCTGCCTCAACTGTATTTCCATAGTTCTGTTGATTCATAACCTACATCACACACATGAGGCTCCAAACTTTAACCTTTTCCATATTCTGCACACTACTTTTGGACAGCGGAAGCTGATAAAGCAATAGGGTTTTATAGATCCTAATGACACACAGCTCTTGTCACTTGCAACCTTCCTTAAACACGGTGAACTTCCCTCTAAAACCTAAAGAGGTCAGATTAACAGAAACCTTGAAGGAAGACAGAAAGTGCATTTTTCATCAGGAAAGCAGAGAAAGTTACAGAAAACACTATCCTTAAAACAAGAATTTTCACTATACACAAACTTTGGAGGCTAGAACAAACAACAAAAATATCACACAGTATCCAACACTAACTGTATGAAATAGAGGAACACTTTACTAAGACAAAAATCTAAAGCCAAAATTAAGAAGGTGAAACATAACATATGTGCACAGCACTGAAGGAATGATTTAGGGCCACTGACATCAACAAGAGCTGCACAGAGCAAAAATTAAACATGCTGCAATAATAATATGGACTGCCCAATTAGGTTAAAAAATACATTTACCCTACAAATTAAAAAACCTCCCAAAGCCCTCGAAGGCATTAATGCTGTTCACAATGTTATTTGAGATGCAAATTAGGGACCTAAAGTTAATATAACACCAACAGAAGTTCCTATTATTCCCATTCATGGCTCAAGGGGAGGCGACAGTAGAAGAGAAGCCACAGCCCTGTTGTATGAGGTCTTATTAGGACAGTAAAGGTTTTCCTTCATTTTTAACATTAACCCACCTTAACTGTAATGCAGCAATTGACAAATTAAAAATGTGACCTTTCATAACCCAAGAAAAGTGAAGTGAATTAACAAAAAAAAAGAAAGCCAGCTGTCAAGGCTGGCTGGATGCGGGGAGTGTTAAGGAAAAACAAGTATTCTTCAGAAAAAAAAGGAATTCAGATCCTATCTTCCAGCATCACAGAGTGCAGGCTAAAGCACAGAAGTAAAGGTGCTGCAGTTATTTCTTCAACTATTTCCTGTACCAGCTGGGTTCCAATTTTAAAGCTCAGCAAATGCAGGAACAGCTTTCTTCCATCTCAGATGCCTTCCCCACAATGACATGTAGGTCCTGGTATACTGAGCCAGTTTTGCAAATGACACTTGTAATGACAGCCCTAAGCAAAAATACTGTTTAATTTCACACTCCTATCTCTATCTTTACAGACACACACACACACACTGAAGAGTCGCTTCCATCACTAGCCTGGATGTCCGAAGCTCTGGGCCTGCAGTTTGATATACTTGATATATCATTGACAGAATTTTTCTCAACATCTTCCTACAGTTTAATTTTCACAGGAACTCAAAACAATGTTGTCATATCAAATACAGAGCAACAATGCTAACATTAGGTAATCAGAACCCTTGATTTTACTCTTAATATCCAACAAGCAAAACGTGACAGCCAGCATTTCACTAAAATACAATCAAGTTCAGACAGCAGAAAGCAAATTATGTTAGCTTTGTTTTTATAACTCAGTAGATTTCCTAATTGAAACAGTTCATATTACTTAAAGCATGATATTCAACTGCTTGCTTAAAAAAAAATAGTGCTGTCAGTAAACTGAGAGCCATAACCCAGATAATGTATTTAGTAACAACCCTGCCTACTTCCTCCCCTCAACCTAAAAATTAGCAGAAACACAGCCTTCAGAAGTTATTCACGTCCACTGCAAAGCATTAGCAGTTAGCTGAATAGCTTCTTGCCAGCTTGTTCGTGACACTATTCCCCAAACTGACCAAACACAAAAAGCCACAACAGCACAAAATGTATAAATGGCTTTATTAAAGACCTGACAGTTACCTCGATTTCAGATTTTTCTTTACTCAACAGTACCACAATATCCAGCTATATCACAGAAGAATTTGTAGAGCAGCCTAGAAAGAATTAAAAATACGCCCCTCCTCCGCCATTATTTTTGCAGACCTCCTCTTGAGGGAGAAGTAAGTCCTTAAAGAAAAAAATTTTTTCTGAAAATATTACTGTCTCAATCCCCTAACAGAGTGTTTACAGTTCAGAGAAACCAACAAAGTGAAGATTTTTTTTTTTATACAGACTCTGTATCTCTCACTGGACTGCAATACTTCAGTGCTAAGATCTTAACGACACAAACTTTATAATATACCAAAAAGCACACTGTCAACATAAATAGCTCCCTTGCAGGTGCACAGAGTCAAGATATCGAAACTTACCTATCAAGAAAGTATCAGATACTGCCCTGATTTCAAGTACCTGTTTTCCTAGCCATGAATTTCTTACCTAGAATTAATGAATAGGGCTTCCTTCTGCTCATTAACTCCTCCTTCAGGGGTGCTCATAAAGCCCTTCACAGGGTAGTTCCACCCTCCCCAGTAAGGTTATGTTACTTACAATATCTACAATAACAGTTGCAAGTGCCCCATTTCAAAATTTAAGTTTATATGTAGATTGTGTAAGACCAAAGACAAAGTCCTACGAACATTTACCTGCAAGATCATTCTTACATAACTATCAGATCTCAAGAATGTACTAATCTAAAAACAGTCCAAGAAGTTTATTTCACAAAAATAAAAATGAAAGTTTAAAGCAAACAAAGTTTTGTCTAAAAAGAAAGCACAAGACCTGTGAGCTTGCAGGGGAGAAAGAAACTCATTGTTGCCAAAAGGCAAAATTTCTGCTTATATTATAACCATAAACATACACAAAAAAGAAATGTAAATCATAACATAAACACTTATATTTTCCACTAAAGGTTTAACCAGACTTCTTGCTAGCACTTAAGAAAACTCACAAGCAGAACCAGAGAGGACAAATTCTTAGAACAAAACTCAAAGCCAGCACCAAAAAGTGGAGGAGTGAGGAAAGAATTGTGTTTGGAAAGTTTTAAGTACACCATGTTTCTACAGGGAATAATCTATCAAGCCACAGGAGGTGACTAGAACTGCCATCATCACTGTTAACACAAAGGAATGTAGATTGGGGGGAGGCAACAGAGGAAGGGGGAGAAAGAACAGAGAAGGGAAAAGAACTTAAAAAGGGAGCCACAGTAATGGCTACCAGACTCTTAAGGAATTCCTATAGGAAAGAATAAATCCTTCAAGGTTTTGTTTTAAATAAAGCAATCCATGCAACGAATTGCAGCCTTCTCACTACAGTTAGGCTTTCAGTTTATCTGTCCACCACATTTCCATATATATAGTTTTATACCTCTACTACAGAAGTTTAACACAATGGTTGCAAATATAAATAATTCTCCTTTCAGCCTCCTCATTCTTCTGAATCATATTACCCTGCAGAAAAATAGCTTTTCAAAAGGAAGTAGGAAAATTTAACTGTCCCAAATTTAAAGTATCCCTTTATAATTATTTAATCAACTTTAATTCTCCAATTAAAGAGACAATAACTATGGGCTACGCACTGGCAGGTAAAGGCCACTAGAGGACTGCCAGATTACCACAGGAACATCCCAAAAGGATATCATATCATTAGGGGGATGATCTTGCAGATCAGTATTTTAAGTCTGTCTAACAGGCAGCATGTACTTCCATATGATGAAGAATAACATCTTGCTGCTGATGCAAAAAATAGGGATACTTAAAAAAAGCAGACATATTAATATCAATGGTATTTCCCAGAAATTCAAAATGAATGAGCAGTAAGCCCATTTTCTAGTTAGGAGTTCCACCAGCTTAGTAAGATCTACTTGAAATGTATGTTTTACCCTTCTGACTCCCGACTGCAACTCTTCCAGGCATTTTCAGAAGGATACAAGCTCTTTGGGCTTGAACACGTACCCTGCACCTCCAATAAAACCAGACCAAGTCACATGCTCCATCAGGAAAGTTTGTGCTATTCAGCAAACAATGTACTCCAGGTTTCATAAGTCAGACCCGACGCAAGCAGACTATTCACAATTAAAACACATCCAGAGATGTTTCAGCTTGCCACAAGATACACAAACTCACTGGTTCTTGCCAGTAACGGCTTTGACAAAAATATTTCCTATCAGTCAGGCATATGAACGGGAGCCAGTGCAACAGTAAAGGCTGTAAAATAACTGTTCTCAGGAGCTAATTTTAATGTAAGCACAGCGAACCAGAAAATGGATTTGACCAGCTGGCTTAACTCATCCCAAGGCCTAGGACTGAGTATGCACATTAAAATCCAGGGATTTCTTGGGTCTGAAACCACCCAGGCCCTCTCAGCCATGCAACCCCAAAGCTGGGGTGCTGCCACAAAGCCCAATTCCTGGTTTCTGAACGCTGTGGTGGAGATGTCATTTCCCTAAAGGGCAAAACACCCGCACTTTCCGAACCCGACCCCGGGAGTTCAGATCCCCGACTGAAGGCCAACGCTGAGGATCCTCCACAAGACCCAAAGCAACCTCCCGAAAGAGCACCCAGAATCTCAAGAACACGTTTCTACTCAGCCTTCTTGCAGCCCAGAAAACATTTAATAAGCCAAATAACCAGAACAAAGCCACGTTACTGCCCTTAGAAAAGCTGGAATGACACAATGAGCCCATTCACTCGCCCACTGAGCCCAACTGGTCCTCACACTTCGAGGGCCATAAACCAGAAATCAACTTTCCTATTGCCTGAGGGGCGGGGGGGAGGAAGAAAATAACCTCTGCTTCCACCCAAGAACCACTATGGAAGGCGGCTATTGTGGGAAAACACGCACCTACTCGGAGGTAACTCTATCCTCGAGCCGGAGGGGGGGAATCGCCTCCAAATCACGGGGGGACGTGCCTGCAGACATGCGAGTGCAGGGCAGCGGCACAAAGGAATGTCCAAGCCCCGGCGGGTGCGGGGATCATCCCATCCCATCCCTTCCCATCCTTTCCCTGCACGGCTGGGCCAGGCCAGGCCCTGGGACACATGGCCGTGTGTCCCACCCGTGAGCCCGGATCCCGCCCCGAGCGGCACCATTAAACCCGAGAAGTTGGTTTTGTTTCCTTTCTTTTTTTTT
>VXAY01006792.1:434185-489747 GCA_013399855.1 Oxyruncus cristatus | reverse complement strand
GGCGCGCGCGGAGGAGCTCCGGCTGGTGCGGGAGCGATGACGTCATCGCGTGCCCGGATGGAGCTGCAGGGGGGATGCTCATCGTCCTCCTGCTCTTCCCAGTCCTTCGCTTCCTTCTCCTCCTTCTTCCTCATCTTCCAATTCCTCTTCCTCCTCCTCCTAATTCTCCTTCTCTTCCTCCTGGCTCGTGAAACACTCTCTGCTTGTGCTCGTTTTGCTCCTGGCCTTGAACTGCGAATTCTAGTGCGTGTAATGGGAAATTATGGTTTGTCTGCTTTTGTGATCCTTGTCAGTACCCTTGGCAAGGGTTTTGGCTCCGTGCTGTATAATCAGATTTTTTGCACATAGAATTCCCCATTGAGAAAACAAGTTGTCATCCCTGAAGCATCTCATTGCTAAACCCTTACTCGAACTTAGATTAATTCGTTTGTTTTGGGTTTTTTTTTAAATGAAGACGTGATGTAAGGAGATCTGCCTTCCACAGCCAGGCCCGGTGCAGAGGGCCCGGGAATGACCACCAGGAACCCCCCACACCGCTCTGAGCAGCTCCCAGCGCTCGTGTTCCTTTCCCGGGTATTCCCGGCGCTGCGTCCATGTGGTTACACTGCCCTCTGCTTGCCCGCTCCCTGCTTCCCTCCGCCAGCTGCTGCCAGCCAGATCCACTGGAAGAACACCTCCATCCCCCCGTTCCGCGGGGACCCAGAGCGATGCCGCCCTTCCCTCACCCCTCAAGATGGAGGCCGGGAAAAATCACCCACGTCTGCTTCTTAACTCCACAAGAAAATGTTCCTCTGGGAGTTTCTCAGAAGAGGCTCTGAGTCAGCCGTGGCGAGGAAGTGGGATGTGTTTGGACAATTGCACTGTGCACTTGTCGGGGCAGAGGCTGCTTTGTGTGGGTGCATAATCCTTCACGTCATGAGAAACCAAACCCCGGGTTTACTGTTGCCCACAGGCCCAACATTGCCAGGGTACAGATATTTCTTATTCATGGTAACTGTTAGCAAAGCTCTTCTCGTCCCTGAAACAACCATCTGTTGTTCCAGCCTTCTGCAACCTGTTCCTCTGTGTTTGCACATGGAGTTGTGCTTCACTCACCTTTCCTTTGACCTGCAAGTGTTTCAGGTGAATTTACCTCATGACCCCGTGAGATTTTGCTGAATTACAAGACAATGTGCTGCAATAAATACCTGAGTTAACATTGCAATGTGGAGTCCAAGCTGAAATTGTGTTCCTGGGAAATGCTTACTTTGGCTTGCTTACTTTCTAGGCTATCAAATTGTATCCTTAAAATTAAACGTAATTTTATTTCAAACAGCATTACCAGGTTTTGCTACTGGTCTTCATCACTCTTCTCTCATCTTCTGCACTCTGTACAACCCTATAATGCTTTTTTCAAATAGTATTCCAAGATTCCTTTCCCTGATTATACAATGAATATTTAAATTAGTGTTCTAGTTCTCAGTAAGATCAACACATGCCTCTCTTCAGAAAGATCTCAGAAGCGATTACAGGTACACAGAGGAAAGTACACAGCTTTCTCCCATCGCTCAGTCCTGGCTCTTGAAATACTTTCTGGTTGTGCTCATTTTGCTCCTGGCCTTATTGTGAATTCTAGTGCATGGGAAATTGTAGTTCATCTGCTTCCATGATGCTGTCCATATCCTTGGCAGGGATTTGGCTCCATCCTGTAATCAGTTTTGTACACAGAATTCCCCACTGAAAACAAGTTATCCCTGAAGCATTTCAATGCTAAATCCTTGTCCAAACTTAAAATTAACAATGTTGGGTTTTTTAGAAAAAAGAAGTCATTATATAATTTTACCTCTCACAACCATCCTTTCTAAGGATTCCACTGGAGCAGAGGAGTTCAAGTGTGAGATTTTTATGTAAAACTGGTTTTCCTTTCCAGAGTTTTGAAACATTAATGTTTCCCACAGTTAACCCTCAATATTTTCCTTCAGCCTCCTGCACTATCTCTGCTTCAAGGAGGGTAAAACCAGAGGGAACTTTGTGTTTCTGGAGCTGATGTTTCTTGATTGCAACTGTTTAGTTACAGCCGTGGCTGCAGGGCCGGGGGAGGCACATGAAAGAGGCACAGCCACACTCCCCCAGCAGCCAGTGCTGCTGCTCCCAGCTTCCACAGGCTGGATATTTCCATCTAGGGCAAAATTTTGCAGTAATTAAATTATCTTACAGATTAGATGACTCTTAGGGCTTCTTTCTGTTTTTCTGCAATGCTCCCCTGTAATGTCTCTTTGATTTATCACTTTCCGTTCTCGTCTCCAAATTTATCAGCTTTTTTTTCCCCATCGTGACAGTGGCTGATGCTGCTCTTGGGGCGGGGCTGCTTTCACCTGTCTGTGGTCCAAAAGCAGGTGGAAAGCTGAGCCCTAAACTAGAGATGTTACAGAGGTGGCACATCCTACGATCAGCTGGTTGCTTCCCAAAACTTAGCACATGGACAAACCGTATACAGTGGTCAACAAAAGCCAAGGGACAGGGTGGGAGACAGGAGTGAGTGGTCATATCTGAGACAAGGCAGGTGGCAGCTTTAATCAATGTCATGCAGCATTCAACCAGAGTCTTCTTTCATTTTATACCCAAGAGTAAAAGCCCTGGCAGGGATCCAGTTTATAATTCAGATCTTGGTAAACACAGACCTAAATTTCCCTCATGACAAGGTTCGATAGTAATTGTCTAGCACTTTAAATATCTAATTACAAACATGCTACCACATGGTAAAGTGGTCGGTGTCTGTTCACTCAACTGTGTGTCTTCAGGAAGGGCCATCTGTTTCCAGCAAACAGTGAGACATGAATGTAGGCAGGTTTCTAAATTAAAAAAAAAAAAAAAAGAGAGAGAGAGAGGAAAAAAACCCCAAAACTAGAGACACAAAGCTGTATTTGCAATAAAGAACAGGCTGAAATAGGTTCAATCAGAATGAACCTCAGGAGACAGTTTTCACCTAGTGGAACTGATGGATGGCATGGCTGCTCTGAGATGTCCTTCTGGGCATTATCTTATGCACCTAAACTACTGCATTAAGATTACAGGAGTCTTCATTACATGTTCACTTAGGCCCACCTTGACCCCCGTGTTCCGTAAAGGAGTTGCAGTTGCTCTTACCTCCTGTCTCCACACCTAGGTCACACATCTAGTTATTCAAGACAGGGAATGTTTTCCCCTCCTCAGTTAGAACATGGTAGATAGGCATGAGTGACATGATGGCTTTTCCTCTCAGGCAAAAACAACAGAGACACCTTAACGCTACGTGTGTGTGTGTGTGTGTGTGTGTGTGTGTGTGTTACTACTAAGCTGCTGCCACTCTAGTCAAATTACCACCTAAGATAAAGAAGGGAAGCAGAGGAGACTAGGCAACTCAGTTCTTTTTTTGCTGTTATTTTCATACTGTTTGTAGATAAGGAGCCCAGCAGCTATTTGATGTACAGACATGAAGTGCAAAAATAGTTCAGGCACTCTGTAACGTGCACAGCGGCTCGTAAGGTTCATACGAGCATTTCCAACAGTATTTCAAATTGATTTTTCAAAAGTATTTTGTTGAGCACATTGATTAACTCAATATCAGTAAGCCAAAAGTTAGTGTATTTACTACATAATGTTCTTACAGTGAGTTATAGAAGCAAGACAAGTGGGGAGATAGCAGGTTTCAGTTGGGATAGCAAGTCTCAGGTAAATTTATCCCAAATCATGGTATTTCTCTTCTTGCAGAAATCACTGTTAGCCATTCATCTGCTTCCCCATAAACTACATATACTGGCAAAGGGGCCTCTGTTTTAAAAGACAAATTTATGAAGGCCTGTCAGAAGGAGTCCAGATCCAATAAAATCGTTCACTGATCCCGTTTCCCTCAAGTTCACTTTGCACTCACCCTTGGGAGTAACGGGGCAATGTGGATTCCATCTCCCAGCCCAGGGAGTCCCCATGCAAGGGGGTGAAGAAAGAAACTGGACTGACTCTGGAGTCTGACACAGAGCAGGTACAGGAGACACTGCTTGGGTATTGAGGGGTGCTGTGATATCCTTCCTGTTTTGAGGGGATGTTTGAGCATGACTGAGCCCCATCAAAGCTGCTTTTCACACTTCTCCATTCTCTTTGACCAGTTTCACAGGTTCTGGGCACAAGAGGAAGTTCTGCTGCTAATTATGTGTATCAGTTGGTGAGTTTAATGTAAACCTTGCTCAGGCTGCTCAAACAGATGTATGATGTACTTTTCCTCACTTACGTTCAAGGGCTTGCTATAAATGAGATAAAGCAATAAGAATGCTAAATAAATAAGCCAGAATTGAGAAGCAAAGCAGTGTTCAGCATCAAAATCTGAAATGAGTAGAGGGCTGACATCCTGGGATATTAGAGTCAGGGGTCTCTCATATACCACTATGAGCTGGCTAGACATTATGTTCTTTGTGAACTCTTAAAAGGATTTTGAAAATGTTGAGTTAATCACGACCAGATCAGGTTTTATTGGATTTCATGGAAGAGTGACTCCATCCTGTGCCCCCTGTACACAGCTGACTTTCCCTACGCCCAGCCTTTCACCTCCATTACCTGCTATTCCAGCTACACAGTTGCCTGTTCCTTCTTGAATTGAGCCATCTGGCCAGGATAGAATTCATTTTGCAGGGTATGAATTAGCCACTGGATTTCAAAAAGGGCAAATCAAGCTCCAAGTGCTGAGCCAATAGAGCATTGTTCAGCTTTCCATTGCAGTCCCTGAGGAGCAGCCCCAATCCGGAGAACTCTAAATCACTAAGAGTTCAGCCAAAGCATCTTCTGCCTACTCAAGTTTCTAGTCCTTCCTACATACGTTTCTAAGTGCCTTGTTCTTTTTGCAATACGCAGCACTTCCTTCCTAGACCTTTCCTACACTTGTCTGCTTTTCCAAATGGCTTGTTCACCTCCTGACTGAGCCTTTTCTCAGCCCAGAAATTTTTCCCCAGCTTCTGTCTCCTTGAAAAAGGCAGGGGCAGCACAGGTGCAGCAGGTTCTCAAGTTTGCAGATTTTTTTCTGTCAGGACAAGGCTTATGGAGCTCCTGCAAACTCCTCTAGTGATTTCCAACACCGGACACGGGGAAGACAGATTACTAACAAGTAAATTTCGTTAATAAGGCCTTAAAGCACGCTCTGCACAATGTATCACACTTGTTATGGTTCACCATCCTTAATACAGAATTTCTGTATGAGCGATTTCATCTGCTTCCCATTTTTTATCAGTTCAGTTTGGGGTTTTTTGTTTTGGTTTGGTTTTGATTGGTTTTGGTTGATTTTGTTTTGCTTTTTTTTTTTTTGGTTTATGGGGATGGTAGTTACAACTGTTCTGGTTCTTTTCTGCTTTTACTTTCCCAGAAATCTGAGAGAGCAATTAGCAAATTAATTTTCCTTTGTAAACACACTGGATAAATACTTTCATAGTGTAAGAATTGTTTATACCTCCATAGATATTATTTTCTTTTATTCTACCTCAAAATCTGCTGTAAAGTGGTAGAAGAAGTTCAGTGGGCAGTGTCATGGTGTCAGGCCTTAATATCTTTTACCATTTTTGAGGAAAGAAAGATCTTCCAAACATGAAACTTTACTGGAAAACAAAGCCAGTAATATCTGTATGTCACTCCACCTCATTCCTAAACTGACTGTGGTTAGATAAAGCAGGAGCTATTTTAATCATCAAATCAAACCAGGGATTTAGGGATACATTTTCATTGTGTTTCAGCTGAGCAGAGTGATACATACCCAAGATTTTAACCATGAATTCTTCACATAGATTTGTGCATATTAATAATCAGGTGTAGTCAAGTATTAAAAGGTTTTCTTCCACATCTTGTATTTCTGGATAATTTCCCCTGCAGAAGGCAATTCAAACACCACATTTCTCCTCATGCTCCCAGACCTGCCTCCTCTGCTGCAGCTAAAATTGCATCCTGTCAGAAATCCTGTCCCAGACACGTCACTGACAGATCGAGCCCATTGTGACTCAAACAGAACTTTTCATTTTCTCTCCCCTTCCTCCCCCACTAATCCAATCTCATCCCATTCATACCCATTCACTCTGCTGCTGCAGAGTCCTTTAGCCACACCAGCCTCCTCCTCATAACTCTCCAGTGGCTCTATTTTTGTTATTTCAACACACACTCCTCATCTTTCCATTCAAAGCCCTTCGTAGCCTGTTCTGCCTCTGTCTACCCTTCACTCAAGCAAAGGATGTTCTGCCTCTTGAGCCCCCCAGGCACTACAAACTGCACTGTAAGATCACCCAGTGTGGCCTCTACTTACCTCAGACCCTTACATTTCACAAAGATGCTCATATATTAAGCCCAAAGGTTTCAATTAAACTAAAGCATTTTCATTCTCAGGAGAGTAACCTGTGTTTCACAAGCAGAAAACAAGAGTGATCACCATGGCCCGAGGCTTTTATGATGGCCTGAATGATTCAGGAGGTCAGTCAGGCTGTTGGCTGTAGAGGAAGGGGATAACAAAAGACAAATGAATCTTCATGTCCTTGCTTCTCTGACTGGGAGGGAAATGTATTCCTGACCCGCAATCAACCCTGTGCAAGAGAGCAAGAGACATCCATCAGTCCTGTAGAAAGAGGGGTTTCCTCATCACTTCAAAGCATCCATTTAAACTGTTCTGTGTTTTGAGCTATGAGACATCTTGGATGTTTCTGAAGAAGGGAGGAGATAATATTGGAGCTAATAAATTTTAAAATCTGTTTTAATGAAATTGGTGTCTTTTGGATGTGTTTCAAGGCTGACTGACTAAGATGCAAGTCCTGACTGAATCTTTTTCTGCACATGAGGTAGGAGAAAACTTCACAAGTTTGGGGATTTTTTTTCTGCGTTTTCTGTGGTCTGAGAGTGCAGGAGCTGATTAAGTGGCTTTGTCCTCAGTGGGAGCATTTGAAGGGTGTCTTCTACGCATTTGGGTACTTCCATGAACTATGTGCAACCTCCAAAAGGTCTCCAAACCTTTACCAAATTCAGTTAGAGTTGCCCAACTGGTTTGAAATCTGTTGCATCGTGTACAGGTATGCACAGACAGGCAGAGATGACACGCAACAGTGGCTGCGTGTTATCATGGAAGCACAGAACGGTTTGGGCTGGAAGGGACCTCTAAAGGTCATCTAGTCCAACCCCCCTGCAATGAACAGGGACGTCTTCAACTAAATCAGGTTGCTCAGAGCCCTGTCCAACCTGACCTTGGATGTTGCCAGGTATGGGACACCTACCACCTTTCTGGGCCACCCGTGCCAGTGCTTCACCACGCTCATCACAAAAAATTTCTTCCTTATGTCTTTTCTAAATCTTTTTTTTCTCCCTCATCTCCGACACTATTGGTTAAAGACAGGAGATTTGATCATAGTGATTATTCGAATGCTGAACTGGGGTTGTTACAAGTCAGTTGAAGGCTGTGCACAAAGCCTTACTCCCAGAAAGGAGCTGAGCAGGTAGAGTATGATACAGGTACTGGGCTCAGAAAGCAGCACTGGTGCTCCAGTGCTCCAGACCTGGCACCCACAGGGTGAGACTCCCTGGCTTCCTCTTGAAGCTAATGAAGCACCTCATGGCTTAGTTTAAGTCAAAGGCAAGCACAGTGCATTGCCACGTAAGCAGCAGGAACACACATTTACAGTCACGAAAGAAATGCCTGTGATTTCAAACTGCAAAGTATCAACACAATGAGGACCACCAGAATCATAACAAAGATCAGCCATGGAACTCTCTGTCTTCTTATTAAATTACCAAAGGACACTTCTTGGCTTTTCTTGCCTCTTGGCAAGGATTATATACCTATAATCCTGTGTTGGTGCACTGCCCAGCATAACAGGGACCTGGACCACCACAAGAGTTCCTAGCTACTTTGGGTAGATAAATAATAAAGGTAATCTGCAAGCAAGAAATTCCCTTGAGGGTTCGGGGCAGTGGAGTGTCTTCTGTGAACCAAAAAGTGTAGCTTGTCCTCACAAAAAAATCAGTTAAAATACTCTGCACACAGATCTACAGGTCCCAAATGCAGGGAAGCCACTGGAAACAGCTAAAAGAATTTCTCTCTCCCCTCTCCAAGAGCTATCATCAAATATGTTTTTTAGAGGAAGAAGAGCAATCTTTGAGTGTATTTTTTCTGTTTCAGTTCTTTTTTAATGTTCTAAAGACAGTACTTATTCAAAACAAGCATCTCAAATTTTGTCGTTAAGAGAGCTGTTCTAATTTTTTTACAAGTGGTGCATTTTTAAACTCACTATGTCTGTATGCTGAGGCCTTCTGTGAATAAAATTAAAGGCAAGCTTCATGAGAGCAATGTATTCTTTTCCTGGTTACCAACCTTGTACAAATTAAAGGCACATTAGCCACTTTGAAAATAAATCCGACTGCAGTTCGACCTCTTTGGAGTTTTAGTTTGAAGATAGCAGTGGCATTCCACTGGCTAAGCCACTTGAGTGAATTTCCTGATTTTGCTTGGTTGCTTAATTTCCTGTTGGGCTCACATTTTGCCTAATTCAAGACAAAAAGACCCCTATAAATGGGATAAATGATTGAAATTGCAGAGCTGGACATAGTAATTTGATTGCAGTTCAGCATGTGCCTCTCTGAACAGCGGTAGAATTTCCGAGACAAGCATATAAGTAACTCTAAAAATGTCTTTAATTCATTTTTAATTCATTGCTTTAAAGTATTTTCTCCCCTTATTGAATTACCCATCTATGTATCCAAATATCTGTTATCAAAGGTCTTCTCCTTGTGTTCGGGGTTTAATGTGTGTCCATGACAAGTTTCCCCCTGTTATGACATCACTCCTGGGTCTCTAAAACAGCACAAAATGTAAAACAATAGGAAGTGCTATGGTCTGTTATCCATAAAGGCTCTCTAGCAGTAATTGGGACTACATTTAAAGCAGATCTCCTTCTCTGCCTCATTTTTGCAGGGGTAGGCTTAAGATTCAGCTTTTAAATACTCAGGATTGTGAATGGGACTAAATAAGGCTTTAGTCAGAGCCTATAAAGAATGGATATATAATATATAGAATTGCAGTCTCTAACCTGATTGTTCCACACATCTTTCCTTTACGTGTTGCCAATCACACTGTGCAAAATTACTGAGCTATAATAACTTACGGTAAAACTGTTGGGTTTTTCTGATGTCCCTTCCTCCAGAGCCCCTGCCTGCGTGGGTTTATGTATCAGTTAGGTCAGGGGGAGAATTTGTGAATTAAAAGATGCACTTTGCAGCTTTATCTGGACACCGTCATCCTGGGCTCAGCCGGATCTTTTCAGGGAAGGCTTTCCAGGCAGCTCCCTCTGAGAGTACAGTCCTTCCACAGCATTAGCCATGGGAGCTGATGCCCAGAATGTCACCTGTATGGGGCTGGAAGCTTTAGGGGTTTGAACTCTGTACAGACCAAGGCTAAAACAAAACCAATACGACACCCTGTTACAAGTTTCTGTAATATCTGTTGTTCAAGTATCTTTTCTGTCAAAATCTTGGTGGTGGAATGAGTACCAAATAATAAGTATAGGTGAACTGAACCCCTGTATTTGTTAAACTAAAATGTTAGCTTGGCTTCGGATTCTTGGGCCTGATGATTCTGAAAGGGCCGCTGTGAACTGCATTTCCTGCAGCTTGATTTGCTTCAAATGTGACGGATGGATCCTGCAGGAAATGAAAATGCTGTGTCTTCTTTCCTGAAAAAAAAAAAAAATTGTTATTGTTATTGTTGTTGTTGTTGTTATTATTATTATTATTATTATTATTATTATTATTATTATTATTATTATTATTATTATTATTATTATTATTATTATTATTATTATTATTATTATTATTATTATTATTATTATTATTATTATTATTATTATTATTATTATTATTATTATTAAGCATTACTCTTGTATGTGTCTTTTTTTATCAGATGGTCTGCTGGTGGCAGGGATCTTCTCACTATGTTGTACATCTGGTTAATGGCCTAGAACTTCATCACTGTTAACAGATATTTCTAACAGGAACTGAGATCAAAGATCAAGCTAAGGGAAGAAAGAATGGTGAAAGATGAGAGCCAGTCCTCTGTTAGGAGGGAGTAGATTCTGCCCTTGTAGAGCTTTATCTGGTAAGTATTTTTCCATCTCTGATGACTGTGATCTTTGTGTTGACCAGCGTTGTATTCGAAACTACATCAATTAGACTGCATTTAATCTGGGCACATTTTTAACCCATCACCCTTTCCCTTCTTGAAAAATCCATTTTACCTAGCAAGAGCTATATAATACTGCCCCCAAAAATACTGTGCCTGGGCATCCTCACACCCATGAACTGAGGGTACTAGCTTTTCCATGGTTGTGGAATTGATCTGAAGGTTGTATCATCTTCTGGGTTTTTGCAAATAAAAGAATGTAGGTCAAGACAGGGAAAATAGAGCCAAAGTATACATGGATCCAACAGCATCTTGAAACTTCACAAACTAGGTAGCTCTGAGAGTGGGCTTCAGGTTTCCATCTGCATAGCAGCAAATTTAACAATATGTATGTAGCATAAACATGACCAAGAGACCATGACTGATTTGGGTGGCTCTATTTTTATGTTGTTTTATTTTTAAGCTAGGTAGGAGCAGCCATGGTTTAAATTAAACCCATCACTTCCACACAATTGAAGAGGGATTTACAGGAGATGCAGACACTTTTCGTGCCAAATGTTGTGCATGTACAGAGTGAGAACCAACAATTACAGCCCGTACCCTGTGCCCAGGAAGCAGACACGTGCCTCCTTATCACCACAAATGCATGGGGGAGGGATTCTATAGGGGGGGTTATGCCTTTTTTTTTTTTTTTTCCCCAATGCTGGAAGTTGTGAAACGCCTCGGATTTCTTTTTGCCTGCATTTGTCCAGGCTGGCAGGAAGGTGCTCTGTCTAGCAAGGTCTGCAGGCTGGGACAGCAAAGGGCCTGGCAGCATCTGAGAGCTTTAACTACAAGTCATGGCAGACAAAAGCAGCGCCTGTTGCATTCCACCTGTTATCTCTGGGAGTCAGCAGCGCTGCCTTCCCCCTCCAGCTGCCGGCAAGTCCTGGCAGCGCCGAGATAACATTTGGTTCAAGATCTGCTCGTGCCAGGTTATCGATAAAGTGAGGAAAACGAATACCTGGAGGGAGCAAGGCTGGATTTTCAGCTTGCTTAATTTATGGTCCAAGTCTAGCCTGGTGCGATGGAAGTCCAGCTGTCAGCCTTCATGTCACCCAGCTTTCAGAGGATGTCATCTTGCTACGGCAGGACATGAAAGGGGGTTTTGAAGTACACTTTGCAGTGGTGGTGGCTGAATGCTGCATTTCTGGTTACAATTAACAGCACATTCTCACCAACTCTCCCCGATTCTGCTTGTTCACAGGCCCGGGGCAACCGGAATATCTTTCTTTTGTCCCACACTCCTTCATCACCATGGCAACAAATGGGCAAATATCATAGGGATTTTTTTTTTTTTTTTAAATTTGCAACTTGACTGGTAAGTTTTCAAGACCACACACACACACGCAGAGTACACGTAGTTCAAACTCGGGGATTAGCACGTTAAAGTAGTGGGTTTAAGCAGTAACTTGGGCTGTGGGCTGGCTCCATGACAGTGCCCACTGGAAAACATCCTCACCAAGTCACACAGCACAGTGGTGACAACACAAGCGTGTGGGCCACGTCCGATGCCAGCCTGTGGTTGTCACCAGCAATTACAGGGATGTTGAGGTGCTCTCCAGGACCACCCTGAGCCCATCCTAAGTGTGCCACTGGTGGAAACAAATGTCAGCTCTTGTGCAGGGGTTTAAAAGCTGAACTTGCACTCCCCGGGGGACACAGTAGCCCAGGGCTCGCAGGGACCGCGCAGTCACTATTCACTGTGGGCTGGGAATGAAAGTCACCACCTGCCTTAGTAAGTGCTGGCCCAAATGGAAGGGGAAAATGACTGACACCAGTAGCCCATTGTACACTGGGAATTGAGGGAGAGGACTCACCTCTGCCTTTGTGCACGTGTAAACCCTTGTTTCACCAAGAACCCCACCAGGCACTACCCATCCATGCAGCATTTAATCACAGGATTGGGGCTATAGGCAAACGTGGACTTCAATTTCTGGTTTGGAGTCTCGGAAGAGGTTCTTGCCAGCTGCAGCTGCTGCAAGGTACTGTGTCTTGGCATGGTCATTAGGCTGATAGATCGCCTGGCATGAGATCCCAGGGAGCTTGGAGGCTCTCATCTGCAGCCTCTGGATCCAGAAGGTAGCCAGAAGCTCTGAGTCTTTCCCTAACCTGCGGTTCCTTAAGCACCCTGCAATATCTGTATTACTTGGGTATTTCATGGGAAAGTTTTCTTTTTGTTGGTTACGTGTTGCTGCTTGCACATGTTTTTTTCCCCCTGTATCTAGACCATCTATTCTTTTCAAGTGACAGATACTAAAAGTAGTAAGCTGTAAAAACATGTACCACCGGAGTTATAAAGAAAATCTCTTGGGAGATGGTAAAACAAAACCAGTCCCAAACACCCTCCCCTTGCCCGCGTTGCCAAACCACCTCCTTTTCTACCACCCTGCCAACAACTCAATTCTTCCACAATACCTACAGGGAGGGAGGTGGCAGCAGATTAAAAAGCCAGGTTCCTCCCTCGCCGAGGTTTCCCAGCACGTATTGCCGGCCTGGGGAATACGGGGGAAGGGCAGGGGAAAGGCTGGCTCTGCCCTGCCTAGGGCCAAGCAAGTTTTCAGGCTGTATAAAATATATTAAGTCCCAATCTCGCTGGAGCCGGTGTTGAAAGATTTCAGCAAGGCCAACACTTGACCTTTCTCAGACAATAGCCCCGGCCCTAATTGGCAACTGCTCATTGTGCGGTTTCAGCTGTGCTGAACAGGCGGGTTTCATGCTCATTCCCCCGTGGGCTCAGGTCTGGGGCTGCGGGCGGGAAGCGGCGAAGGTTTGGTGATTCCTGATTGTTCTATAATGCCACCTGCTGACTCGAGGGCGACGGTAGCCAGTGTATCAAAAGTCCTTTCACGGAGCCCTGCTTTTAACTTTAGTGCTATTTATATTAATGGGATCATTCAATGCACTTCACTCATGTCCTGATTTAGAGTCCAAGGACAGCCCCGAGTTACAAATCCTGAGTGAGCACCGTAAGATATATTGGACACTAACTATACTGGCTTATTGTGCTTCTCTTGGGTTGTGACTGCGAAATATAATGAGGAGGTGATTGAAAAGGTCTCGAAACTCAAAATATTAACATGTCTGTTTATAACACACTATGCTTCTTCATGACTGATGCAAGCAGCAAACATCTGTGTGCCAGCATTACAATGCATCTTCACCGAGTGACCAAGATGATAAAAGGGGAGAGACATAAGTGGCTACTTTACTTCCAAGGGAGGCCCGGATCTTACTCCTGCTACAAGCATCCATAGCAATTCATGCAAAGATACACAAGAGTAATAAAGAGGCTCCCATTCAGAAAAAGGCTCCCTATCACCTACTTTGCAAAGCCTGGGAAAGTGCAAACAGAGATCTGGAGTGAATGCCACACCGCTAATTTAATCTTTTTACGAATTGAAAAATCACGGGCCCTTTTATCTGACAAAATCTGCACTTCCTGAACCCATCCCATTATGCTAGTTGGTCCTTGTTCTTCACCACTTCCCTGTCTTGACCAAAATCCTGTTTTCACCTCCATCTCTGGCTGAACCCTTTTACTGAAGCATCACCTCCCTTGCAGGGCGTTCGTGCTCCCAGCACACCTCAGCTACTCCTGCCGGTCTGCCTGTGCTCTGCTGGTCCACTCACATCCTTTCGGCTTCTCTATCCCTTAGCTTTGCTCCTGGCACCGACCTTATTTATCAGCTCCATAAACAACTATTCATCCAGGTCTCTCCCTACCAGCACCTGCAGCAAATCTTTGTGTCTTGCTTACGAGCTCCAGGTTGATGTTCAGGGTACATTTTTCAGAGGGCTCCTGACATGGGCAGCTTGATGCTCTCCAGCGCAGCACAGTCAGGCGCTGCAACGCCTTTGCACCACTCGGCTCCTTCTGGCACCTTAATGGGGTCTAATTTTTTGTGCTGGCCTCCCACACACTTAATAAAAGACGCACATTCAAGCAGGCTTTGTGCCCGGAACGCAATTAAGCATCCAACTGTCCGATCTGTGTGGCCAAATCCTCGGCGTTCCCGGGGGTTCTCAGGTGCAGGTTCACACTGGTTCATCAGGTTTCCATAGGGGGGAGGAAATGTAATTTAGCTCTTTCAGTCTTAGTCATTGAAAATAAAAGGGGAGTAAGTGAAGCTTGTCTTTGGCTGTAGGAATGGCAAACAAACCAGGCATGATTCTTTATCTTAAAAGTGAAATTTGCAAGTGAACAAGGCATTATAATTGATGCAGATTTAAAGATATAAGGTGAGGCTATTCTGTGTTTCAGTTTGAATGACAAATCTTATCTCGCTTTTCCCATCCCCTCCCTTTTTCTTCCCGTGCACAGCAAAATGCTCAGCAATAATTTCTTCAGACCCAGTCCTCAGAACTGCCATTCCCTACAACTCCAGCAAGTTTTTTTTTGAGCAGCTGGAGATATTTAGCAACCCTGAAAAAATCCCCCCCGTGGAACTTCTCCTTCATCCCAAGCTGACACCAGAAATGTCACGATAGCTGCGATGAGCGGTTTCGCTGTGTGCTCTGGGTCAGTCTGTGCCACTAACAGAAATATTACGTGTGATAAAAACAACCCGAAGCCACAGCACAGAAAATGACTGGTGCATCAGCCCCACACGAACACGTGGAGGGACACAGTCTGCCTGACTGATACAAAGACATGTATATATATCTCCTGGAGATAGATCAGGTGTGTTTAATTCTGGAACCAAATCAAACTCAAGCTCTGGACTATTAACTGTGCACTCTGCTAAACTGGAAATGCCTTTCATCATTTAGCTGTCACCTCTGCCCATCAGCACCTTCCCAGGAAATAACTGGCATGGCAGTATGGACAGACCAGAGCAAGCTCTGGCTCCATCCATGGTCCTCCAGCACTATCTCAGCAAACTTTGCATCCTCAGGGATGTCTGGCCTCTCATGCTGCACGCCAGGGCTCACCAAAAATACACACCTGCAGTTTCATACTATGAAAAACCATTTTGATGGGATACAGCACAGCCCTGGCATCGATTTGGGCACTTTGAACTTCAGACTGTGATGTCTGAGGGCCCAGAGGAAACCACAGCACCACAGACCTACTAATGTAGCCAGGCTGTGCCAGAAAACAACATCTGCTCCACTGTATTTAGCAACATAGATGTCACCAAGGAAAGGGACATTTTCACCTCCTAGGACTTAGCAGGGGACATAATTGCCCCTTTAATAAAGTCTTGTCCTGTGAATTCTGTTACAAGTTCAACCCTGGCTCTGAAACACTGAAAAACACCCTGGAAGATTTGATCTCTTCTGTTTCTTAAGGCAGTGAGAACACGGGGGTTAGAAGGCAACAAGAAACGACTGATACCCCAAAAACAGTCGAGGATGAATGGAAAAGTAAAGAAAAGTTATTTTATAATAGTGGTACTAAATGACAGAGAGCCATTAGCATACTAATGCGTTGTGTAATTACTCTGTGAGGGAGGTTCTTCATCCATCTAGAGGTGGATTGTAACATTTATCTCTCTCACACCAGCTTCCTTTGCGGGTAGTTGGGCGTTGCATTGATTTTATCCCTCGGATGTAACTAGGTAAGGAGAGATGAAGTGTGCAAAGGAGTAAAAGCTGCAAAAACACTGAGACTTCAGTCAAACCCAGAGACAACGGGAGCTTTAGGTCCTCCCATTTTGATTTGCATTTTCCAGCTCTTCCAGAGGAAAACGAGATATCATCTGACTGAAGGAAACACTGTCCACTGGAATATTTGGCTGCACAGAGAGGTGGATGAGCCTTTGATGGATTAGCTCAGGTTTGAAAGAGGTGCACAAAGAGGGAAACAACACACAGGGCAACAAGTGTAAGCTAAGCACACCTTGGAATCCTGAGCTCCAGGGTTGGGGTTTTTTCTGCTTAAACTAGGAATTGTTGAAATTGCTGCAGAATTGTTGAAATTGCTCCGGAAATGTTCTGTTGTATATAATAAAAGGACTACCTCAGTAACTGAGTGGGTCAGCCTTGCTAGGTTACTTACTTTAAGAGCAAGAAGAACCCAAGTCATGTTGGGATAACAAGATTTAAAACAGGGTATCTAAGAAATGTGTTTATTTTTGGTCAGTGCATTCACTGAAGAACAGTTCCTGTTGCACAAAAGCAGGAGGAGGTGGGAGTGAGAGGCAGTCAGGCAATGAGGAAAGCATGTTTCCGATTTTTTAAAAAGCTAGCAGCCTCTGCAAGGACTCCCAGGAGCTGCACCCAGCACCACACTGCTTCTCCAGCTTGCACTTTTCCAAATGACTCTCACTTTCCTCCTTTCTCTGCTCTCCACGTCTGTTGGAAGCCCACTCTGCCTCATTTTTCTACTCTCTTAAATATTCCTGCTGCCCTGCCCTTTCATTTTACCCGGAAATATCACCAACAGGTCTTTTCTTCACTCCTCTACATCCTTAATACTGTTGAGTAAACCAAGTAAACCAACTGCAGCATCCTCAGTGTCGGAAGCTATGAAACACCAGGCTTGGGAGTCTGAAGTGTTACAGGGCAGTCACACCACAGAAACAAAAAATAATTAGCAGACTGTAAAGACCTCAGGTAATTCCTAAGTAAAAACTTAAATTTTTAAACTCTTTTAAACACTTCTGTACAGCTGTTTAGTATTAATAGTTAGAGTGATACATAATACATAGGTAAATTTGCTTTAGTGGGCAGATCTCTTCTGGGTGAATCAGAAGGTTGTAGGCTTAACGAAGAGTTGATTTTTAATTATATTCTCTATTTTATTTGTTAGATATTGATTATGTTTCCAGTACTTGAAAAGAAAGAGAACATGAGAAAAACTTGTTCTGGGTATTTACTCTGAAGAACCAAGTCTGAAAACACACTTTGAAATAACAGTTGCAGAAATTCTGCCCAATCTTTTTCCTGCTAAGATTATTGATGCAAATTAAAGCAGTACATTTTCATTCCAGTTTGGAAATAAAGGGTGGACAAGGAGTCCTATTAGAGACCAAAATTAGCCACCTACTATTTGCAAGGAACACTAGATGGGATAGTTTTCAGAGAAAAGGGAAAGCACCAGCACAGGACAGCCTGCTGGCTTGTCTGGTTTAGAGCAATCTCAAGCCTTTGCACGTTGGTAATCTCCCCAGCCCAACTCCAGATGTTAAGGCTGGCGGGCTGGAGGGAGGAAAGGAAGATATGGAGAAGAAAATGCACCAGATATCCAAGATTAGAAGTTATGAAGTCTCAGGCATTCATAGAAGATGGGAGCTTGCCAGCTCTTCCACATATGCGATGGAGATTTGAAAGTGGAAAACAGCTGCTGTTGCCTTGTGCTGTCTCCCAGGCCATGGAAGTCTTTGATATTTGCCACTGGCCCACTGCAGCTAGAGCTGGTGAAAGACCCTCAACAGAGAATCCCAGATGATGGAGTTAGAGGTGACAGAGGACAGTCTCATCATCTCATTCGTGATTATCACCCCTGACCACAAGACTTCAGCTGACCTGTGATAATGTTACACCAACATCCTTCACCTGGGGCTGATGTTAACCACCACTGATATGTAAAACCCTTGACTTCCCTGAATCCCTCCATACGACTGATTAGATTTTACATTTTCCCAAACATCTCCATAAGGAATGTGAGCCTTTGTCCACCTGCAGTCCCACATCCCGGCTCATTTCACAGGCAACTCCAGCTGCTACTGTCTGCTACCCTGGGATGCTGAAATCTTGCACAACTCACTGCCCTTTGATGTGGCATTGGCACAAGGAGGATGCTCCCCTCCAGCAATGCACAGTGAAACCATGCAGTGAAATGCTGAGTCCAGGCAAGGTCAGGACAGATTCCACGGCTCCTGTGCTGCCGCTGCCTCCTCTTCACTTTTCCCTTCCTGTAGCAATTATTGCTCATCAGCACAGGTTAACAATTGCACAAGCAAACCCACAGAACAATTGAATTCAGGGCTGAGGGCCAGCCTTAGTCAGTGGAGCTGTGCCACTGACTTTAAATGGGATTGGGATTTAGCCCTGCAGCCTTTCCCTATGTATCCTCTTTACACCTATTCATGTGCTGCACATGTGCAGCTCTCTGGCAGCTCCCCCCTGGCTTTCAGGATGAGGCACTCGCAGGTACAAGCTCCAAAAATTGCACCCATAACCTTCTGGCGTTCTTCTCCACCCACTCCCTGGCCCTGGCTTTCTGCTGAGAGTTATTCCAGCCATTTTATGGTTCCTTTTAAAAGGTGGGAGAATAAAGACAAAAATAGATGTCAGTCCATTCATATGGGTTTCTATTGGGCTGTGAATAATTTAGAGGTCCTCTCACCTCACCTCTTGTTTATCTCGTAGCCTCAGGCCTCATCAACATGAAAGAGTTGCACCCATTCAACTAGATGTTAATTTAAACCGATTCATTAAACTAACACAAACCCCGGAGCGAGCAGAGGGATGGATGCTCCCGCACCATATTAAAACCAGGCTTTTACCGGTTTGCTTTAATCTGGTGAGAAACTAAACCAAAGTAAGGAGTGCCCGCGGACAGGTCTGCTCTGGTTTTACTGAACACATGGAACAGAGTGATGCAAATCGCGGCAGGGAGCTCTTCTCCCTCGGCAGAGCTCTGCTGCTCCCTCCCTGCAGAGACCGAGTCACCGCTTGAAACCAACACCTTCCACTCCGACCCGACGTCTCCGGTGCAAGACTTCCCTCTCCTGCAGAAGAGAAGCAACCTGTCTCCACCCTCATGCTTTAGAGGGGATTCTTCGAGGCACTCGGATAAACCCCTTCAGCAGACACGCTCCAGCAGATCCAGACTCACAGCTGGAAGTGCTGGAAGTGCCGCTGCTCCGCAGCCGCCAGGGAGCAGGCGGGATGAGGGGGACACACATCCCGGGCTGTCAGGTCACTGCCAAGGACGGGGAGGGGACAGAGGCAGCAGGTTTTGCAGGTTGGCTGGAAAGCCAGCACACAGCCCTTGCTGGATGTGCTGTGATATTCCACATCACAGGAAGCAGAAAGCAGTAGAAGCTTCTTGTCCCTCCTCCAGCAAAATTCACCAGAGAGGATTGGTCTGTGCCTTCTATTCCGGCCCCGAGCTCAGACTTTCAGCAGAGAGCTGGAACCACCAAAAACCATGGCCGTGAGCCTTCAACACACAGCCAGGGCTGTAAATCTCTCTCTTGCCCTGGACTGTGTTCTGGGAGTCTCACCCCTCATACCAACCCAGAGGCTCTGCTGCAAGTCTTTACTTCATGTGTCTTTTATTTTCAGTGTCCCTGCAGGTGGTAATAAAGCCATAACAGTGTTTTCATACCACAGTAACAGGGGCTATATAAAGAAGTCAGGCACAGTGAAGGTCACCTGAAAAAACTGCCGTGTCACTGGGAGCCAAAAAAAAAAAATGAAAGAAATGCAAGGAACACCACCCCAAAGTCGCACAGAAAGTCACTATTCAATGAAAATAAACCAAAAAGGAGAGAGGGGAGGGATGGGACCGAAGCATTTCTGCTTCACAGCTCTGCCCTCTGTTCAGGGAGTGGAAAGGACTACATCCCCTGTTGTCAATATTGAATGAGGATTATGGAGAGCATGAAGCCAGACTCCTCTCACATGTGCCTAGTGGGAGGATGAGAGGTGATAGATCCAAGCTGCATCAACGAAATTCCAATGGATATTAAGAAAAATTACTTCATGACGAGAATGGTTAAACAGGGAGCCAGAGAGATGGTGGTATCTCCATGGACAGAGATAATCAAAACTAAACCAGACAAAACCCTGAGCAACTGATCTAAGGTTGAAGTTAGCTGTCTTCTGAGCGGGGTGGAGCTTTGATCTGATGGTTTTAAGTCCCTGTTAACCTAAATTATTCTGTTTTATTCAAGTAAAATAAGGCAGGATTTTCTTCTCTGAAGCTCGCTTTCCTTTAGGCTCAGGAAGTTACTAAGATGTTTGCTGGTGGTGATAACATCAGCTGGCTTTCCCCTGTGTTGGTAAATACTGGGAGTCAGGGTGTGGGTGGCTGCTGGATGGTTCTGGCACTTCAAAGCCACACCAAGTAGCCCTACACCATGGTACCTACACCTCCAGCAGCAGCCACAGCTCCTAAATTTCTGTCATTGTGAGAGCCCAAGGCAGGAAGAGAAACAGAGTCACTGTTAATATGGGCAAAACCCCTTAGGCTGTGTAAGGGCAGCATAAATATAACAAGATTCCCATTACTTAAGAGGAAGAAGAGTAAAACAGAGGAATAGTTTTGCAAAAGGCATATGGATTTTACCAACACTTGACTATTTTTGATTTGTTTTCATTTATATATAAAAATATATATATAAATAGGAAAACCGTTGTGTTGTTTACATGAATTTTTCATCATACTGGAGGAATCCTGGTGTTTTCCTGCAAGATCTGTTTTTATATCACTATGGTTCCTTTCATCCGAGGATCTTTTATCAATTATCATGCTGAAGTTTTCATGGATTCAAAGACACGAAAAATGAATTTCCAGGGGGAGGGCATGCCAAGGGCCACAAAAGCATGATGTCTAATTCAGGAAGCCTTTCAGCCACGGATAGCTGGGAGCTGGGATAGTGTACCAGGGAAATCTCAGCATGTACTGCTGTCCTTCTGTTCCTGCACCCAGCTGACAGGACTCTGGCTACATAATGTCTTCATATTCTTAACCAGCTCCTCGCACCTCTTGTCCAAGTGATGGTGGCGCTCCCTCGGTTTCACTGATCTGTTCTCCCTGGGAATAGATTCGTGGGCTTTGTCCACGCTGCAGCACCTCCCCCTCGCACAGACTGGGGGTACAGCCTCCCCCTTCTCCCCACCCCTCCCTCACACTGACCCTTCCCTGCATTCATTCAGATCCCTTCGAAATGCAAACTCCTCTCCTGTTCCCTGTGTGGTTTTTTTGCCTGCTTAGCCAGTTGATTCCATGTGTGCCAGAGCTGGCCCAAGGGAGAGGAAGGGAAAGCACAGCTGGAAGCAGAAGGAAGAAGAGCAATGTTTTCCCTCACCGTGACCTGCTGTTCAGTTTGCTTTTGTGATAACAGAACTTCTGCCCTCTGGCACAGCTCCACCTGACTCTGGTCCACGTCCAGTGCTTTCCCTCAGCCTCCTGCTCCTCCTTTTTTTGCACAGGCTCTGGCTCTTTTTGTGACCTTCACCGAGCTCAATCAACTGGCTGATGCACCACTTATTTGGCTCACAAAGGGGTCTGACAACGACAAGAGATGGTACAAAATAAGTAGCAGGACCATGTGGTTGTCTTGAGGTCTCTTCCAGCTTTAAATGATGTTGGGCATTACCTAGACCTTGTTTGAGCTGTTGAGTTTGATTCACCTCTTCCACAAAACAGATTAGAAGGATCAGTGGAGACCATAAGAATGCAAGAGCAACTAACAGATTTGGAATTCTGTTGGGTTGTGACTTATGTGAACAATTTTCAAGTGGCTCTGACTTTCAGCACAACAGAGTCCTCAGTGGCTGTGCAACGTGGATGGAAGAGGAGCCTGCTCTGCTGCACTTTAACAATACAAGATAACTGTGAAGGATGAGGAGCAAGTGCCCAGAGATCTCACAGGTCTCCCCAGAAGTCCACTGATAATTGCTGTGAGATGCCTCACAGACATCCTCACCTTGCCCCTAGATGTTCATGGGAGATGCTAAAGTCAATCAAATAATGATTTTAGACGGAAGAATTCAAATCCTACCACCCAGGTGGGTGCTGGTGAAGCCCTGTGTTCAGAAACAATATTCAGCAAGTCCAGCAGAAGAGCAGCCCAGCACAAGTAACACATCTTGAATGAGGAATCAGACAGAGGCGGAAAACCTGGTGTAACACAACTTGAGTCACTTCTATATCACAGGTGGTGTTTGTGGCCTTCCCAAACACCTAATCTGGGAGCCATCTGAAGTCAGTGGGAGGTTTCCATTTACTGCAGCAGATCTCACATCAGACAGGTTATCTATAAAGCACTGAGACAGAAGTATCTTTCAGTCCTTGAAGTCTATAGAACTTGCCACCTGGTCAAAGTACAGATGTTGAAGTTAATTTCTAGTATGGGGTCTAGGCATAGCTGAGGGGAGAGGGTGCTCAGAGGAGGAATATTCATGAAATTGTTTTAAAAAGTATAAAAGTGATCCTCCTTTTTCCCCGGAAACTTCATGATTTTTCATACTCCCTTGGTCTGAAGACCAGTTTTTATTTTCTGATAAAGTGTTGCAGAAAGTTGAGCAGAGGCTTTAAGAAATTATACTGAAACAGGTAGTTCAGTTGTCACTGGGCTTGTCTTTTGTTTGGTTAAAGAGATTAGAACTCGGCAGTGGTAAGCTTTGCATGGCAAAGAGACGCTTTTCTTCAGATTTCTGCACACAAGAGACCTCTCTGTATTTCATGTCTGCTCCATAAAATGACCCACCCTGATACAAGAGATCAAATCCTTGGACATGGGAGATAAAATTTATTTCATTTGCATTTAAGATACAGTGCAGCTATTGCATACTCACAGCTGCAAAATAAAGAAAATAAGCGAGAGTTTTCTTCCAGGCACATCCTGACAGAAGAAACCAGAACCTGTATCTCATCTTGTTTGGACAGCATGGGAAAGATGAGACGGGGGCAGCCAGAGCAGCTGCAAATAACTATGTCTGTTTCAAATTCAGAACAAATCATCTTCTTGCTGTAATTCCTGACAAATAATTTTCTTGTCCAAAAATTTTTTAGGTTGATCCCACAGGACTGCTGGGATAATCATCCTGACACTGCAGATAACAGGATTGTGATCATAAATCTTAAGATTCAAGCACATTCACCATGGTTGAGTGACCACCAGCATTTTGAGAGAATGAGAATATTTTTCCCCTGAAAAGATGACGGCACGAAGGGCACATATGCAGAAAGTGAAGCCTCGGCAGTACAGAACAATGCATCATTTTTATTTTCAATTTGCCATGCACTCCTTATCATTTCACCCACATTCTGCCCACTAATCAAGGCAAGAGGCTTGGCTGGTGCAACTGGTTCTGGATAGATCTATTTGTGGCTGTTGCCATTGCAGCAACAGCAAAACCGCCTTTTATACAGAAGAATCTGTCACAGAATGTAAGTGACTTATTCTGTGAACAATTATTTTTATCTACAGAGTGAAAGAACCTTTACTCCAGACTGGTTTTGTGTGGGGCTATTCCAGTCATGCACATGTGAGTGATGAAGGGAAAAATAGTTCCTCTCGTTATTTGGCCCTGGTTTGTACGATTCTGCCTTTTCGCCGTGGAAGAAGAGAAATCAGTTATTTAAGCAATAGTAATATTACAGAACCAGGGAGCTATTTCTTTGCCTTTTGAAGCTAGGTTGTCTTCTGCAAGCTAAATGAGAAAAAACCCCCACAAAATAGCACCGAGTTGTTTATCAATATAAAACACTCAGCTGATGAGATGCCCTAATCCACAACCAAGCCCTGATAAAGGCCCAGCTGACTCGTATTTAAGCCACCACCTTACTCCACGGGTTTTAAACATGAATGCACCCAAATCCTTGACAATACCTACAGTTTGAGCCAATTCCACAGTTAACCATAGCCCTGCACATCCACGGTGATTAAAAAAAGAAAAAATGCTCACCTTCCAAAATGTGAGGAATTTGACACTGATAAAGGCGTGGTGCTCCCTGTGAGGCAATACAGGGACAGAGCAGACGTGCCACATTATATCACTTGCAAACCAGCAGCATCACAGGGCAAGTGCATTAACTGAGATGTTGCTGTGCAAAGGGGAAGGGGCTGCACGTCTGGATTTACTTTCCTCCCCAAGGATCTCTCCAGCAACCAGCATCTTCTTCTTAGGTGGCTGCCCCATATCACACATAATTCTCTTTTACCAGAAACGCCTTTTAATTTCTTGTAATTTGCAGAGTGCTCGCCCCTCCTGTGCTCTGCACTCCCACAGCGCTGTTCTCCTCTGGCTGCAGAAAACACCCTCTTTAAAAGAACACAAACAGAGCTAAAAACCAGGAGAGGTGGAAGCAGATGAGTCCCCAAACCCCAAAACAAGGCTGTAAGCTGTGCTGCAGTCCCAGCCAACAGGGTCTAACAAGGAGTCCCTTTGCTTCCCTTTCCCCCGGACTGCAGGCAGGCTGGTAAAGCAAACAGACCTCTACAAACAAAGCACCGCTGCTGCACAGGATGCCCAAGCTTTTCTGGGAAAAGTTGGTTAAGCCAATGAGTTAACAGCTTTATTCCAGTTGCAACGACAGTGACTTGGAGAAGAGCAAAAGCCTCTTACCTTCCCTCTTTGCAATTGCAAAGCTCATGCAACAGGACCCTCATACTGGGTCTGGGCTGGATGGTTTATATATTCCATGTGCGTGGGGGTGAGTGCTCAGGGATTTGGGAAGGGAGGGGGAAAGGGGGAAGAGTCCAAACAAAACATTTAAATGTAATTCCTTTCATGGCGCAGCTGTGAGAGGGCAACTGAGATGATTTTGCTGTGATATTTCAAAAGCTGCATAGTTTTCCTGTCCTTCATTAAATAGAAATAATGTTTCCATGGGCAGCCTCTCAAGTCATCTCCCCTGCCTGCAGAGCAGACCTCTGTTCTAAATTCCCACACACCACCAACCAACGCTTCGTTTTCTAAATTCCCACACAACACCAACCGGTGTTTCGTTTTACCCCCTTCTTATGACTCCATTTCCCACCTTCTCTCCCAAACATGGCATACAAGAGGCATTTCAGTGCAAATGAAACAGTACAAATGAGCCCTATTTGCTTTGCAAGAGAACTGCAAAACAGCCCCCAAATGCGAATGGTAAGTCGGCCACTGGCCTCCTGGTTCATTCCCAATTCCCTTCCCTGCTTGGACACTCCTGTACATGGTGCCGATGTGTGCAGCACCCGAATCCTGGTCTCCACGGCACCAGGAGCACAGAGCAGATATCCCAGCTGAGGATGATCCAGCAGCACCAGGAGCTGTGGCAGTGCAGCTGGATACTGCAGCCGTGCTGCCTGCAACCCACGCAGCTCCTCCAAGTGCAGGTCACTGCCCACTTTGACATGTCTGCAGCACAGGGCAGGTATGTCCCCACCTGCTCTATCCAACAGGATAAAGTCCCTGCCCTGTCAGACAGGAGTGATGGTGCTAAGAGACTTTACAGGGGATGTTTTCAGAACAACACCCACTGCAAGGCTGTGCTCTGCCTGTGCCCCAGAGTTCTCTTCTGTGAACTTGCAGCCCCCAGAGCTCACAAACCATCCAACCCTTTCCCTCTAATCCCGGTTAAATCAGGAGCTAAGGTGACAAAGTGCTGCCGGTGTCACTGGACTGCAGATAAACGTCCACGGGCAAGGCAAGGAGTCAGTCAGTACCTGCAGTGTTACACTGTTTTATTGCAGCAGCAACGGGGGGGAGGCACGGGAGGGTTTGCAGTTCTCAGCTTTACCCTCCACCTTCAATAACACACATGAAGGTTTTTCAATCCCTCTTCTGGAATAAATAACAACAGTTGAGCCTTTCCCTGGAGGGCTAAACCATTCAGAAGAGGCAAAGAAAGGACGAGAGGGCAAAGAAGTATCTCCTCAACTGCACACCCCTGACAAGCAGTGGCGTGACAGGCCTGACGTGATTACAGAGCACAATTTAGACACCCTCCCTCCCAAACCATTCATCCTCACCCTCCCAGCCCAGCACCTGGCTCCCTGGCTAAGCTGCAACCCCCCACCTCTGTTATTTGCATCTTTACTGTCACGTCTGGGAAGACAAGAAACTTGTGTCACACTCTGGGCTGCATCTCGGAGCATCCAGAAAGGGGGAGGGACAGGGTTACCTAGGAGCTCCGGGATTTTCTCCGATAGACTTGGTTCATTTTCTCTGAAGCTTCTGTGTTTTCTTTTTTTTTTTTTTTTTCCCCTTTCGCCCCACTTCTCTCAATGGTCTGGTGCCCTCGGAGAGTCCAGGAGCAGACACCAGCTGGCCCTAGCAAAGGCCACATCCCCCACTGCCTGTGTTGTTCTCCCCAGCTCGCCTATATGGATCCCTTAATTGCATGCATGTCTTTCAGGCTATTCTCCATGCATGAGCTGTCAGCAAAACCTTGCTGGAAACACTGGAATTTCACATTTTTCATGGAGATTTTCCATATCAAATGGGCAGTTTCACATTTTCCATGAAATTCCTAATGACTGCAAAAAAACCCCCCAAAACCCAACAACATACAGCCCCAGCGTTTGGAAGGGACTTGCTCAGCTTGCCTTCGGGCACCATTTGCCTGTTAAATGCATGTGTGTGAATTTACTTAGCATATCATTTCAGGGATGGGATTGGAATATTTTTTGTTTTGTTTTGTTTTGTTTTTGTTGGGGATGACAGGAGAGAAGCATGCATTCATCCACTCATTCATAAACTCAACTTGTGGCACGGCACGCCGGGGAAGGGATCTCTCGCATCATTTTTAAAACAGAGAGAGTGCAAAGCCCTGTCAACTGACAATATCCATCCAAGCTGTCATTGCCAATCACTTGAATGGACTGCAGCAGAGAGTATTTTCCACAATGAGATACCAATGGGGGTGACCATTAGGTCAGGAATCTTATTTTCTCAGCTCACCAACCCCTGCAAATAAATTCTCACCAAAAGGAGAGAAAAGCCTCATTGATTTGACAAGCGATCAGACACTGCAGTTGTCATTTTCCCAGCAGTTGCTAGCATATTTTTTTGCCTGGTGTGCAAGATATGAATTTTCTGACTTAACCTATCAAGCTCTTAAAGGGATCATCCCTTTTTCATCTGCATCCTTGCGAAAAGCAGAACTCACAGCAGCAAGACTCTGAAAGCAAGATACTGTTCTCAGCTTTAATATGTTATTAGTCGATTTTACAACAAAGTTCACACGGGGGCTCTACTTTGTTGTTAATAGTTGATCTTCAAGAATGTGTTTTCCCCTGCATCAATACCCATTTTAATTTGTATTTTGGTGTTTTTTATTTCCCCCTATGGAATGCACCACAGCCAAACCAAGAGAGGCTACAAAAGCAAGAAAAACCATGTTCGTCAATCAAAGAAGTCACAGTTTTCAGATCTCAGTGTCCTGAGGCACATGAGTTTTCATGACTTTTTAAGACACTGCACTAATGTCAAAAAAACCCCAAAATAACTTAATGCTGAATTCCAGCAAAGGGCCTAAATTCTACCTGTGGCTCTAGTCAAACAAATTGGTGCTGGCAGACAAAGTATATCTTACTCCATGCTACCCAAATCCACTTGACCTCTTAGAATTAGAGCTTGAAAATTCATGTTAGATTTGCTGAGGGTTTTTTTGAGGGAATATCTTAGCATCATTCAGAAGTAATTTATTTACTGGTGTAAAAACATAGACTTGGTGACACTTTTACAAGAAGGGAATATTTTCCAACTGCAAAAGCCTGGTGCCCAACTAAGAACAAGCAGGAGCCTGCAGGGAGGTTAAGTCCCAGGTTTATCTGCCTTCTCCACAACAGGCACAGCAAGGATCTGAATCCAAGTTCCTCAGAGTGACAGCTTTGCTTTTTGTTATTAAAAACCAGAGCTTTGGTGGACAGAAATTTTTTTACACCATGAGAAGCTTATCCCTGCCCGGTTCTAGACACTGTCTGAAGAGCTCACCACCTGTTTGAATACAACTGCTTCAACCAGCCCAGACTGTGATTTGCAAAACCTGCAATTCCATCCATCCAGCCTTCTAGTTCCCAACAATAACACTGCATTGTGTCTCAGTCTGTGGAATTATTATTATTCTGAGAAATAATGGGATCCACTCATACTGGAAGCACTTCTGTCAACATTTCAGAATATTTTTTAAATATTATATATCTACACAAGTATTTTCATCCCAATAATTGATGTATCTATATTTACTATTGGGAGGAGAACATGAGCAAGCCAGATTTTTGTTTTTTGGGGTTTTTTTTGTTTTTTTTTAAAGTATTCTATAGGATGGTCAGAATCCCCTTAAAAATAGGTTAAGAATCAGGTGAAGCCTCACCTCTGTGCTTTACACTACGTGCCACACTTCGCCTAGCACCAAGATTGTTCCTGGCAGTTTAGTTTCTCCAATAAGAAGTTTTACGATCAAATGCCAGAAAAACACTAAGTGGTTATTTTGTAAATTCATGGGTCTCTAGACTTAGTATCAAATGCTTCTAAGCATCACCAGACCATTCTTTGTTAGTCAATGCCAGGTATTTCTTATCTTTGGAGCACGTTGTTACAGAAGTTCTAGCTGCGTATGGAGGCATTGAGTCTGCTTCCAGATAAGCCTGGCTGGCTTAACTTTTCTTCTTTTTTTTCATTCAGGATAAGTGCACTAGTGCAGGGGACCACCAAAATGTCATTTTATTCTTCATACATCTATTAATTTGCCACGTCCTCGCGTACAACATTCTGCGAGCAGTCTCTAGATGAGACTGGCTCTCTCTGTATTTCTTTTTCTGACTTTCTTTCCCCTGTGCACCACACATGGTAACCTCACCAACATACTCCTTTCAGTTGCTGCTAATTCCCCGCTTTGATTTCGCTTCCAGCGCTCCAGCCACAATGTGTGACTTTAATTCAGACAGCAATGCTATTCGAGCAGTGAGGGTTTAGTAGGTGCAGGAGACAAACACGTTCTAACACGTGTCAAATAATGCGGATTCAATGTTCAGGAATATTCTGAAACTAGTTAGCTGTGGATAAAATCCTGAAGTTAATTCTCCCTCGGAAACCTCAAATCCTCAGGGAAAAAAAAAAGTTTTCTCTTAATTTAAAAACACATTTTCAGATACTTCCACTGTGGAGCACTAAGGATTTTAAATACAGGCAGGCCCATACTATCTGTCAGGAGGACTTTTTTCCTCCCCTGAAGTCCATTTTTCCTCTGTCTGCTGTTAAGTTACTATTATCTTCCATTCCTTGTAATAATGGGCTTAAGATCAAGTGAAACTGGAAATGGAAAGAACAGTGAAAGATGACAGACGTGAAGGGGCTTTATTGGGACTATGGCTTGCTCCTGAGGTCAGAATCAGTAAGTATAATTAGATTCCTGGCATTTACAACAAATGTAAAGCAACTCAGAGCTCCCTTTTGTGCGCTTGTAATTAAACATGCACTTTTACTGCCCTCTGCAGTGCTCCAAAGTATCTTTGATTCCAGCACATGAAAGTGGAATGAAAAGAGGCAGGCACAAATCTTCATCTCTATATTGCACTCATATTTCTGAAAACAAAGTATTTCTCAGCAGAAATGGAACAGACCCTTTCTAAAGAAACACAAAAGGGAACGTTGTTTTTGTTAATAATTAGAGCTATCCCTGTGCCTCCCAGGAACTTTCTCAATAGAAACTTGGGTAGACAGAAAGGCCCCAACACAGACAGCTGGGCCCCACTTTAACCCACAAACATAAGCTCCAACTTTTCCACTCAAAATGAAATTATTTGTCGAGCGTATGAATCAGCACCTTTTGGATAAATTAGTTTTCCCTCGTACTTAAACACAATCCAAGAGGTAAGAGACAAGCTCAAAGAATGAATAGGACTCGTAATTCAAGAATACAGTGGGGGCCAGAAGTGGCAGATGTTACATCTTGGTTCCTTGTATGTTTTGTATTACCCAGATGCCATAAAATTAAATGCAACACAACTAGAATAATTTCTGCTCAGCAATACCACTTTCTCGCCTAAATAAAGTATATATACCACATCCTAACTACACTGTTTTCCATGAAAATAAAATGGATTTTTGACACTCCCAAAAGTAACTTTTATCTCTTAACTACCTATATAATATTTGGGCAAAATTTTCCCTATTTGTCAGGAAGCACTCAATACTGAACAGCTAGTAAATAATCTTCCCACATTTTGAGAGACAATCCAGAAGAGAACAACACAGAAGTGTAAGAACTTCCAGTAAGGTCAAAGTTCTTTCAAAAGGGCTCTTGTACCAGCCCCCTTTTGATAAACAACTGCCTGATCCCCCAGTTTTCCTCATAGATCCATACTCAGGCATCTGCAGTTGCTCTACATATGCTTTGCCTCCACACCAGGGCTTTTATTTACATTAGAAACACAACAAAGCAGATAATCCTGAAAATAACTCCAGTAAACATGTGCATGAACAAAAGGTTGTTTGAATCGTACTTTGGACTTAAAAACAGATTCATGGAACAAAGATGGTTTTAGCCTGTCTTCCTTGGAGGCTTAAGCAGTTGTACTGGCAAATCTTTCCCAAAAATCTGTGCTGCCCCCTCTAATTTTTGAATTGTGCATCCAGATACAGAACAGAAAGGTACATATGTTCCTTGAAGCTTTATGTGACAACAGCTAAGTCATGAAGGAAGACCCAATTAATGTCCAAGTGAAGGAAAAGTTGGGACAGCTCAGCTCTTCAGTGTTCTGTTTGCCACCCTATCCACACACACGTACCAAGAGCCCATCCAAAAACAGATGGAGCTTTAAATTATCCACAGCCATGACTGCTGTCAGTTAGCCAGGCTTGGCACGAGGATGCTGAGAGAGGACAAGGCTTGGTGTGAAGGGAGTAAGAGAAACATAAACCAGAAGGCACAGGTCTATAAAAAGCAGGGTTGACAGGCTCTGCTGCCCACGGAACAACCTGCTGAGTTTTATTTTTAAGGGAATTTAACCTAATGAGGCTAAAAAGTTTGACAGCAGCACTTGCCCGTTCTCCATCTGAAGCAAACTCCCCTGCATGCATCTATGCACAACTGAAGACATGGATGTTGTTTTTCCACGAGATCTATCACCAGGCTGCCCCAAGTGCAGGGGCTTAGCCCACATTTAACCACTAGAGGGCTTTATTCTATCGCCAAAAAACCCCCAGTTTTCCTGTTCAGTGTTCAGTACCTTTGGAAAAACATCCAAATCTTCGTATCTTCGGATAACATGACTGTTCTCTCCAAATGCCAACCATAAAAACTAAGTTCTCTAAGTAGCTGAGGCAAAGGGGAATAATTTGTAGGATTAAATACAATACTATGGATGGCCAGCTCCTTCAGCAAAAACTAGCAACTCTGAGCCTGTTTCACAAACAGCTACTGAACACGGACCAGTGACATTTCCAGGCTGGAAAATGCCCACACATACCTAGTTCCTGGACAAGTGTGTATGCTGAACAGCACAGACCTGAAAAGCTGAACAATTTCCCCACATTACACCAATAGCAGAATCTTTTAGTCAGAGAGACTCCTACATTTCCTCCTCCAATGGATTCCAAAGAACACACATCACAAAATCCTAAGGACTGTCACAGAGAACTCAAATTACTTAAAAAGATTGGGGGTTTAATAGCATTTGTTCATGTATTATCTTCTCACAAAAACCATATTAGCAATCTCAGATAATCATTCCTAGATGACTTCTGGAATTAATATTTTTGCTGAGGCTATGGATAAAATTTAGTAATAAAAATTGATTTTCAGAGCCATGGAATCTTTCAGATTAGCAGAGTAATAAATTTTTGCACAATAAGCTCTGAAATGTGTGTCTCCTCTAGTTATCTCAGTGGATAATTATTAAATCAATACAGACTCACAGAATGGTTTGTGTTGGAAGGCATCTTTAAAGATCATTTTGTTCCAACCCTGCCTGCCATGGGCAGGGACACCTTCCACTACACCAGGTTGCTCCAAGCCCCACCCAACATGTCCTTGAACGCTTCCAGGGATGGGGCAGCCACAGCTTCTCTGGGCAACCTGTGCCAGGGCCTCACCATCCTCACACTAAAAAAATTAACTTCCAATACCTAGTCTAAACCTCTCCTATTTCAGTGTAAAACCGTTTCCCTTTGTCAAAGGTCTCCCTCCAGCTCTCTTGTAGCCCCTTTAGGGACTGGAAGGTGCTGTAAGGTCTCCCTGGAGCCTTCTTTTCCAGGCTGAACCCCCCCAGCTCTCCCAGCCTGTCTCCGTAGGAGACATGTTCCAGCCCTTTAAGTATCTTCATGCTCTAAATGCTCCATGTCCTCCTGGTGCTGGGGGGCCCAGAGCAGGATGCAGCACTCCAGGTGGGGTCTCACAAGAGCAGAAGGGCAGAGTCCACTCCCTTGCCCAGCTGGCCATGCTGATTTTGGTGCAGCCCAGGACACAGTTGGCTGTTCATTCCCCAGCCAGGATTTGTGCTTGAGAGATTGCCCTGACACACGTGCTTTCTTGTTTCAAAGCCAGGTCTAAGTAGCCTTAACCTTATGAAGGCTCTGAACAACCTCCTGAATATTCCACTGATCCAACCTGTCAGGGTAGCTACAGTGGGGTAGGAAAAACTTATTTAAAAACCCCAGTTCTACTGGCTGTTCTGACACTCAGGTATAGACTGAGACACCACCAGCCCCTGCCTCCCCTTAAAAATCTTAAATAGTTTTTTTTCTCTTCTAGCATAGATATTCTGTCATTCTGGTTCGCCAAATCAAGGATGAGTTACAATTTAGTCCAGGATTATTTAAGGTTTCCCCATCAAATCAAGCTACCAGAGTTTAAGAGTGCCTAACAGATTAGACAGCTGAGAGCAGTGTTTCTAGCTAAGATACTCACTTAAATTGAAGAGTTTAAGTGTCTCCACTGAGCCTGAGTATTGTAACATCAACACCCAAAACCTTCATTTCACCATGTGAGGTGACTGTAAAACAGGTCCTGTTAGTAAACAAGACTGAAGTGTCCACCCAGCTCTTCCAGCAGTTTTTCCTAGAGAACAGAGTTTGGTAACCAGCTAACGGACATGTACTAAACTAAAACTGCTTCTAAGGAGTCTGAAAAAGGTCAACAACAGGCTTACCCACTGCAACTCAGACTCAAATTCACTCTGGTGCCCCGCACAGAAATGAACAGTTTTTTAAGGTCCTGCTCAAAGTCAGAGGATGGTGCTGACACAAGTGTATCCCAGCCTAGTATAAGTATCTCAGATGCACGGCTTTCAGTCTTCTCCTGCATTTTGTTACCCACAGAACATTGCCAGTAAGAAATGAGGCTGAAGAGGCATAAGTAAAAGTAAATGCAATTCCATTTATTTTCCAGCAACACCTCACGCGAAAGCAATAGAAACATTAACTGCTCTCAGCAGAAAATCTGTACAGTTGTTATCATTTACAACAGTTTTACATTTAAAACCAGCGAATTAGAAGTACCAAGAACTTTCCCTAGATGTTGTTTTCTTGACTGTATTAATAGATGACTGATGACTATTTACAAATTTCAAATTCAGGTTACTGCTTCAGGAAAAAAAGCATTATTGCATAGGCTTTAGCATACTGGTCTCCGATTTATTCAGAGTATTTCATTTCCAGTTGTTTCCCAAGTGTTTTTGCAAATGAAGGTTTTTTTTTAAGGTAGGTAGTTAATCTTACAGTAAGTAACTGCAGTAGACGAGTTTACTAGTTACTAATCAGCTATGTGGCTCAGCTGCCACACGCATTCCTTCAAGTCAGATCTTTGTAGAAGAGCCAGATGTAACAGCAAAGGAACATACAAAGATGTCTCCCTCCTTATTTGCAGGTGGGCAACTGAAATTATGCACACAATGGGGAAGGTGGTGGTGGGGAAACTGGTGAGATCGTGCTGTACTCTTTATAATTACTTGAGGATAGCACTGCCTTTGGCTAGATTTTCTATTGAAGAGTTCCATAAAAAAAAATCTGATATACATAAATTAAAAGTTAACAAGAAGTCACACAACTTAATTGCAATTTTACATAAGTCTGGCCTGGAGAATATGTAGACCAACCACAACTTTAAAAACAGTCTTCAACTTTGCTTAAGTTTTCTTACTATTAACAGGTTATGAATCAAGCTAACCTCTCAAATTTCAAGGAAACTTTCTCTAAAACAGTTTGCATAAGACTATTTAACTCACAGTATCAAATTCTTTCAGTGGTTCACTCAAACACACTTCCAAGTCAAATTCACCTTCTGCTTGACAGTCTACATGTCTAACTTTTGTGGGAGTGCCAGAACAGGTATCCTGGAAGACAAAGGCAGTTAATAATTAGCCATTAAGTACAGGTTTAGTTATGCAATAACCCAATTAACTTCTGTAATTCATTTAGACCACCCTATAACAAACACTTTAACGGCCACACAAAAACCCAAGGCTAGGCTTAAGATTACAGAGATTTAAATGCAGGCTTCTGCCCATTCAACCACATTTGAAGATTTCTTGCAAGTGTTTTAAGGACCTATTCATGCAAACATGAAAACATTATACAGATTTAATATTTATCAGAAAAAAAAAATACAGTAAGAAAAGCATTCTTAGATCTTTACTGAACGTTACTGCTCAGCTGTATCAAGGGCTTTGTGGACATAACAGGAGCCTAATTCTGTGTGCCAAGAAAATTTTAACAATAGGTATTGCAATCTAAAGCATCTTTTCCACTCTACGTTACAATTCACAACTGATTTGCTTTCAACAGTTAAAATTTTCTTTCATAGGCTATGAAAAATTAGATATTTGGAATTTGGGATTATCTAAAATTCTAACTCTCTAAACCCAAAACTACAGAGAGATATTGGCTACAGCTAGAAAATATCCAAATTTAAAGATTGCTCAGCCTAATAAACAGTCCCTAAAACACAGCAGATGATGGAATTTGCCAGGTATTCAGGCTACTTGGGATAAAGTTCTATGTAATTAAACAATTATTAACAAATTGTTAACAAATATTTATGCAAATGACAGATATGCTTACATCATTATCTTGACAGCTCGTTTGAGATTCAGAATTGCTTCCAACAGATTCCGTCTCCATCTCACCAAGGTCAACAGGACAACTGTAAAATCGTTTAAAAGAATACAACATGAAACAAATTAATTTTTTAGTGTTCAGTTGCACTTAGTGGTGCAGTTCTGAAAACAGTGACCAAAGGAGAGCAAAGAGACCTACAGAGATCAGAGGGACAGTGGTGGCAAACTGGGGAGAGCCAACAGAACAGTAGGTCAGCTCCACACAGCCAAAATCAATTAAAAGTTGTGAGACTAAACACTGCAACTTGTCAAGGACAAAAATGCTGCAATAGAAATGATACCAAGTGTTATGGAAGAGGGAAGAATTTTTTTTTCCCCAGACAAGATCTTCATCAGTCTGTTTTGCAAAGGTTTAATATCCACTGTACACAGACCTAGATCCGAGCATCCAAAGATAAGACTAGCATTTCCACACCAAAGCTTTGCTTTTAGATCCCATGGCTCCAAATCTGTTTTAAAATCAGCACTGTTAGGGAAAACAGCACTTTTTTAATACAAAACTGCTTCCTGAGGAATGAAGATGAATCTGTGTCCCCTTCATTCCTTTAGTACCACAGTTTTTCTTTTGGATATTCCCTAATCAGCTGTATTGCTTCCTACAGGGGAAAATAAGTAGTTGCATTACTCTGCACCTTTTAGAGCTTCTACAGCTTGGACTGTGAACACTTGTAGCCATGCTTTGAGTTAAATGGTACCTTGAGATGATTTCACAAGTTCTTCTCTCCTCCTCTCTGCTCAAGAAAGAACATTTTATACCACTGCTCTTGAACCAGCAAGTGAGAAGGGTGTGAGGCATGTTCTTGTACACCGTGGTGGTCCCAGCTCAATATTCAGGGGATCTGCCCTTGGTGAGAACTCTCCAGCACTGCTCCTACCACAGATCAATCTGCAAACTGCTCTGAAAGAATCAGCTCACCTCGATGGTGTGGGGTTTTCTCTTGGAGAGCACTGCAGAACGAACTGTTTGTTTTTCAGACACGAGACTCGACGTACTAGTTTCTATAAAAGCCCCTAGAACGCTCTGTACGTACATTTCCTGCAGATCACATCCTCCTTCAGTCGGTGGATCCCAGGAATGCAGGGCAACTTTCCACAGTTTAATCTGCTGGTCCCACGACCTGCGGCTGTACTTCTTGAACTTATTGGGAGTTCTGGGATGAACTCCTGGTACGCGATGGCATCTATTCAGATATTAGAAGCGAAAAGTCAGTGGTTTTCACACATACATAACACTGTTTTAAATATTAAGTCTTATAGCCTGTATTATTTGAGATTACTGGGCAACTCCAGCACTCAAGAAAAGGTTTGCCCGCTCCATATGAACTTGGTAGTTTCTCCGATTTCAAGTCAAATGAAAAAAAAAAAAAGTATTATCAATCACAGGTGTTAAAACCTCATTCCAGACTCAAGAGCAACCGTAGCCCGTTTTGTCTTGTAGTTAATTCATGAGAAAAATCGACTGCAAAAAGCAGTTTCATTTCCTCTTGTTGACAAGCACAACCAAAAGAACTTTGGTTTCCATTTCTGCAGCATGAGGTGTTTCTCACATACTGCCTAGTTAAAGGAAAAGAAAACCACACCTCATTTGATTGTTTGTGTGACTTCACAGCTAAAAAATGTCTTAAAACTTTAATTTTTACATGCTCTCTATTTGAATGTGTGCTGGATACCAAGTTTAGTGTATTAATATGCTTACAGAGAACAGGTATGACTTAGTTTAGTTCTCCAGGAAGCCAGGCAGCTTACCTAGGAACTTCTTTGACGTATCTGTCATATGCAATTGTGTTTTTTCCGTAGTTTATCTGTTTCTGTCTTCTCATCAGAACCACTTCGTCTGTCTCAAGTTCTACGGTCGCAGTGGACTCCTTTGAATCGGAACTTTGAAGGAAAAAACATTGTAGATTTGGGACTGCCAGAGAGCAAGCCACACTCAAACAAACCCACTTGTAAAAGACTACAAACAAACACGTTAAAACTTTTCAAACAAGTGCTCTGGGTGTTACTAAATTACAGGGTAGGAGGAGACTTTAAACGAACTGTTTTAAACCGAGCGTTTCAAGAAAAAACATCGTGCACGTGAAAAATCAGACTTGTTTTCAAAATTCCCTCCCCTCAGCTGAGCTAGAAATTTAACCTACCTCCCTGAGGAGGACTTCCTTTCTCTCGAAAATTCGTTTATGAGGAGTTTTCTTCTGTATCTGTAAGGGTTCAAATCAGGATTAAGAATACATGTAACACAAAGAGAATATGAAGGCTCAGCCTCACAGTTGATTTTACTTTTCAGCAAAACAGCAGCACCCCAAACACTGTAAACACCTTTCCACTATGGAATGGATGTTTCAGTTTTCCCTAATTCAGAAAAAAAAAAAAAAAAGGAAAGCAACCAAAGACTTTCTTTTTCCAAGTATTTCCCCTATTCTTATAGCAAGGATATGAAAAAAACAGCTATTAGTGAGATGGTACTTAGACCTATTTCAGTCTAGGAGATTCAGGAAAAGCTTCTTCCAAAAGGGAGATATTTAATGATACACATCCACTCTCCAGTGAGTATCCCATGACATTCCTGCAGGACTTAAGCCAAAGCTGACCTAAAAGCAGCAGACAAGAGGCTAAGGTGGGCCTGATTATACTACTGTGGTGAAGTTAAAAATACAAGTCAGTACAGATTCTACAAGAATCTACCATTTTCCCTCCTTTCCCCCTTTGATCCTAAACACCTAGGGGTACCTTGCAATTTCTTTGTTGACACTGGTCCTCATTTCATCTTCTTCCACTGCAGTTGCCCAGTCTGAACACCGGGAAAGGGGCCCAGGGCCTTCTGGTGTTGTAAAACTAGAATGAAAAGGAAAAAAAAAAATAGAACCCCTATGTTAAAATTCTGTTTTATTGTATTTCCCACCCCCAGCATCTCCTCCAATCACAGCTTGATCTCTATTTAATGTGTTTACAGTACTCACTGTGGCTGTGAAAATCTTGTGCTGTCCTATTAAGATGTCAGCAACATAAAATTAAGCATCAGTTCAGAGTTCCACCTTGAGGTTGTGTGGTTTGTGTGGGTATTCTGCCTTAAAAAGCTTATGTAGGTATCTACAGAAACGTAGCACTGTAGCATGTAACCCAGCTCACCCTTTCAATAACTTTCAGCTGGCATCCTTCAGAAAACAGTACATAAAATACCAGCTTTAGTCACTCATTTTCTCTCCACTAAATGACTTAATTACTTATTCTTTCATGACCCATTAGCTATGTAAGAGACAAAAGTTAGAACACAGAATTAAGTTGTAAAGCTAATTAATTAAAATTACCCCATAGCAACAGGAGTTTCTCCATGTGAAAATATGCCTCAGAGAAAGCAAAGGCACAGAAAAAGTCATATTTTAACCAGTAAATTGAGATTTGCTGTGACTTTGCAAACTGGTTTAACAACCTTATTGCAGCCCATTAGCATCCCAAGCAGGTTCAGAGTCTTGCAGGGGAATAAGCTCAGATCCCTTCCCAGCCATCTATTGCTGCCCACATTTAGACTATTCAGTGTTTTCCATTTTCTGTCCTCCTGATGACCAATTTTTCTTAAGTACAAAATGAAAACTGTAGGAGTTTTCAGAGCAGAGCAGAGCTTTTTCAGAGGATCTCGAAATGCTCTGGGGACTTACCAGGATTCTGGGCAAACATATCCCCTGAAGTCAGGGAACTAGATCCATCTGCACTAGCTCCAGCTCCCTCCCTGCTCCCAAACTGCCTTGCACCACTTCAACTTTTAGTTAAATTCAAACTAAAAATTCTTTTTAAATGACACAGTTACCAACTCAGCAAAATTAAAAATTCCGAGCAAATAGTACAGGTCCCTCTGCAAATATCTGTTCAATCTATATGGATTGTTAGCATTTCCTGACATTGATTTCTAGTGTTGCAGAGAGCACAGGCCATGTTCAATTGTTGCTCTCCAGTGCTAGAGAACAGACAGCACAATCCCAGCAGTCCCAACACCAGAGCTTCTTCCTCAGCACTGAGTCACCTCTTTAAACTTGTTTGATTCTGCACCCGAGCTGCGATTACAGAGAATTAGGGACAACTGGCAGGGCTCTACAGCTTTTTCTCTTCATTGATTTGCTCTGGTGCCAGACATAGTGAGCTCAGCCATCTTACTCGAGACTCTCATCCCCATTTCACACCTGGTGAGAGGTTCTGTCGCTGTGCTAGGACTGCAAATGGTGCTCAAACACTGCCAGAGCAGCAGAAAAACGAGGCTATAACCAGCCCCACCTGAGTCTGATACATGACTCAGCCTCCATCCTGCTCCTCTTTGCTTTTCAGAATTTTAATTTCACAACGTTGAACTGGCATAAACAAAAAAAGTAGTTTTAGCACAGGACGAGAACAATTTCAGTCAGAGCTGAATCCAAACTGAAATGAAAAAGTAATGCCTGCTCCATTCAGTGCTGGAAGACACACAGAAACATTGCTTATTTAGGTTGAAGCTGATGAAACTATCTGTAGTTTCATTCTTGCAGTCCTATTCAAACATGCTTTCTGAAATCAATTTAAGTTACTGTGGACATTTTAAGTTGAGCCGTTAACCAACATCTTCCCTGCTCATTATCAGGAAAGGAAAATGGGTAGTTACAGGGTACAGCCCATATCATTCTAGATTTGAAACCTAAATTCAGTCTACTGGGATGTGGCCACAACTCCCATCCACTGATCAGAATCACTAAAGGGACTTGTGGCATGAATAACTCAGACTGTAAATGTGATATAAAATAAGATACTTCAACTAAAATGAAGTCCAGCTGTGCTGGGCAATGGTAAGGAAGGCAGAAGAGCAGCAGTGTGAACACAGCGGGGGACCTCAGAAGGAGATCCTCCCCCACACACGTGCTGACACAGCTTCTCAAGGCAGTCTGTACTGCCTCCAAAAACATGAAGGCAGATGACTCCTAAGACCTGAATTTTTGTCATCTTTTTTAATTTTACCACAATGGTTTGTACGGTCTATATCTACAGACAAACAATTGTCCCTGTACAACCATTACTTTGTGATAAATGGCAATAAGCAACCAGGAAATAGGGCAGAAAATTATCAAGACTCTAATTCGAGAGATAAGAACTAAATATTCACTCTTCAGAAGTGACTCCAAGGTAGGAGCATTGCCCTAGATCCTTTTCCCTTAAGACCAGCTATTTATGGCTGATGAGCGACTGATAAACAGGCAGGGCTTGGAAAACTCAGCAGAACAGCCAGTTCACCGCTCCTGGCGAACAAAAGAGCCGGGAACCGCTCCCGAGGCCAGCACCGCTTACCTGTCCTGCCGGCTCTCCGCAGGACGGGGCCTGTTTTCCTCAAAAGCCGAGGATTCGGGCTCGTTCTGCCTCCGCCGCCTCCCATCGGAGCCGCGTTTCCGCGCCTGGGCCCAACGCGGGGGGTGCTGCGGGCTGGAAAAAAAGAAAAAACCACAGAAAAACACAAGGTGAGCACACAAACCAGGCGGGTTTTAGCGAATTATAACCTCCTTGGGACATCGCAGGTATTTATTTACTTATCTCACTCCCACAAGCCCAGCGAGGTGGCTCCACTCGCCCCCTCTGAGGGGGCTCCCTCCCGCCCCACCACCACCGTACACACCTCAGGGACGGAGGGGAGCGAGGGCCGGAGAGCTGCGGGGAGGGAACGAGGGCTGGGCCGCCACCCCCCACCCCGCCTCATCCCAGCGGCACTACCTGCTCTTCGTGCTGCCGTGAGGGCTCCGCTGGCGGAAGGACATGGCGAGGGGTGGCCTCGGCAGGGAGAGCCGGGCGGTGACGGGGGAGCGGAGCGGGCGCTGAGGGAGAGCCGGGCGGTGACGGGGGAGCGGAGCGGGCGCTGTAGGGAGACAAGGACTGAGAGAGCACCGCCACCTTCCCGCTCGGCCCCTTCACATCTCCCGCCGGCGCTGAGCGGCACCGCCCGCCCCGCCCCCCCGCGGGACGCCTCCAAGAGGACAGGTGCGGGAGGGGGGGAAAGGGAAAGCGCAACCCCCGCCCCGCGCCTTTACACACCGATACACACCCCACACACACCCCCCGCCGGCAGTGTGGTGGTTCAGCCCGCTTCGCCCGGCCCCGCCCCCGGGGCGTGTTGGCGGGAGAATCGGTTTTTGGCGCGGGCTGGCGGCGGGACGCGCCACGCGTGGAACAACAGTCAGAAAAAAAAAAACAACAAAAAAAAACAACCCAGCCCAAACAAAAGGAAAAAACCACAGATTCCCGCGCTTTAAATGTGAAGGTCACCGGCACGGCTCTTGAGTACCTCTTCAGGGTATTTCAAGGGACGGTTCAAACCCTACGGCCGACGGTTACCTTTATACTGTTTAAAAAGACATGGAGTTAAATAGTATTTCATATCAATAGTGAAGGAAGTTGGGTAATGCCACGAGGTTGCTATGCCTTGGTAAGTGGAGCTTTCAGGTGTTTTTAACAGCACTTGCAAGCACGGCAAGATCCCGTTCATCCTGAGAATCCAGCACATACGTTTTGCAACAGTAATTTATGAATAACCCACAGAACCGCAACAGAACACACACAGCTTTAAACAAAAATACCTTTGCAGCCCCTGTGGCCTGAAGGCTGGTGGGACACTTCAGAAAGATGCAGCATACTGAGCTGATTGGAAAAGACCTTTAAGATCATCAAGTCGAACCATTAACCTGGCACTGCCAAGTCCACCACCAAACCATGTCCTCAAGTGCCACATCTGGTAAAACAGATATCAGAAGTAGCAAACAAAAATTGCCTGGGTTTTTTTTGTATGTGTTGGTTGGTTTTTTTTTTTTTTTTAAGTATCTGTTTAAAACACAAAAGCACCAATGCTTTTGTGCAGCAATTGAAGTGCAGCAATGCTTTTGGAGAGACTTTCTGAGCACAGTGACAGGGTGGTATTCAGTTTTCATTTTTTAAAAATAAAGAGACACTTCAGCCTTGTGATGCACAAAGGATGGTGAGAGGAAGATTTGCATCTCCAGTGTGGAAATGAAGCAGAGTTTCACAAACTACAAATTCCTCACGTAATTATTCACAGAAATGGATGAGGCCTGGTACTGTGACTGGTGTTTCCAGCCATCATGTACACAGCTACGTGCCTAGTGCTCCTGACTGAAATCAGCACTGTTTTGAGAACAGCTAAGCAAGAACTGTGTTTACTTTCTACTCATTTTCTCCCTGAAGGTTGTACACAGGTCCTGTACTTTTCTCCTCAGAATATCTCTGCTGTAGGATGTGTCCAAAACACCTGGCTCTGGGTGGTTAACAGGCAGGCTGGCTCCCACTAAGATCTGAAAACAGTACCATGAAAGGATTTACCTTGAGAATTCCTTTCCTGTTTCCTGGCCTTACCGTAATTGTACAAACTCACATCTTTCTGGGTGGCATCTGCACAGATATCCACACTCCTGCAGCAAAGTCTGCTCTGCCTGCACCTCTCCTTTCCCACACACCGCGGTGGAAAACAGAACTGTGTTCCCAAACCAAGGACAGGCTTGAAGTACAGCACAGGTTCCAAACATGTAAAAACAAACTCCACTCCCTTCAGCCTGCCTTGGAGATAAACTGACTGGAACAGCACGTTTAACTGAACACATCCAAGCAAGCCAGACAGGACAGCTCCAGCCTGGAAGCCACACAGGGCTTTTAGTACAACACTACGTACAAATTAAATTCAGTTTATCCAGTAGAACTATCTGCTGTGACACAGCTCAGGGACTGCAGCTGCCTTGCACCTTTCTGTCCTTGTCAGCAATAAAAATCCCCCAGAAAAGCAGTTTCACACCACAGTGGGAATTTTAGGGAGGAGATAACCTCAACTGTGATCTCAAAGCAGGCATTTTACAAACAAAAAGTACACACAAGCCATGGCATTTCAGAACTGCCAGCGAAGGAAGGTTTCCACGAACACAGATAATGTACCATCTGTAAGGAGATCCTCCCAATGGAAACACGCCAACACAAAATACTTGTCACTTCCAGGAAGAAATTTAAACCTGGCTGGTGAAGTTCAGGGTGTATTTTGGCTTAATTACAAACTGAGCACAGATTTAGGCCACGGTTTAATTGTCGGGTAAAATTAAAGGAAAGGTATCAAATACAAACTGGGGGTGGAGTGCCAGACTCCCGCTTCACATACCTCAATTGTAAACTCTAAAAAAGCCTTGGGTAGGTAAACAAGTGCATGGGCAGGCTGCATTCCAGTTTTGGCTGCTCTGTCTGGACTGATGAGGTTACTGTTAATAATTAGAACACATGGTCATCCTATATCCAGTGGCAGCACTGCATGAAGTGACTTTAGCAGACCCCAACTGCTCAGTTTCATTCCTTTCCTTGTCCAAGCATACAGAGCCAAAATTTCACTGCCACAGGCAGGTTAGTTACTCTGTTTCTAGTCTAAGTATCTTTAACCAAGAAATACAAGATCTTTCAAGGACTGCTGAAGTACAATTCTTATGGATTTGTGTCCATAAATTCATTGCAGGCCCTGACCATCTAAGGCAAAAGTTTAAGGGCTCTTAATACTCATTTCACGACAGCCTATTACTCTCATCTGGCAGTTTCATCTTCTCCAGGAAAACACCTTTCTTATGGCATAACAGGTGCTGAGGCTTCAGCTGTTCCCTCCCACTAGGTTACAATACCCTAAATAAATGTTCATGGATAAGATGCTAAAATACAAACTGGGGGGTTGGATACAACCTGAGTTGTAAACTGCGTTCAAGAGTCTAATTTAATCTCTTAAGACTGCTCCTTCCCCCTTTTAGCAAGGGCTAATAAACCAAAACCACCACCCAAAATAAACAGAAAACCCTAAAAAAAAATGAAAATGACTACTGAACCTATATATTCCTTTTATAATCAAACTGAGAACCTAACAGCAAAAGCAGACTAACAACGATTTTTAAAGTTAAAAGTCTTTAATTCTTCTGCATAAAGGCAAAATGCCAAAAATGTAACACATTCCCTTATTTACAATCATCATAAATCACACAGAAGCATGCACATTGGAACAACAAGGTTCTAAATATTACTTAAAAAAAGTGCTGTACAGATGTGTCCCTTGAAAACACCCACTCTGTGCTCCATGGGGCATGACTGAGCCACCCTTGCGCTGCGACAAATGCCTGAGCATGCCTGGAAATAACATTTTGGGACTGGGAGTAGTTCCTGGGGAAGCAGCTTACTTGCAAATCAGCAACACAACGGGATTTTAGTCCTTGGGTACTACCAGCCCCATGGCAAAGCTGTGGCAAAAAAGCAAAACCAAACTCCTGCAGAGACAACTCTCAGCTCTAGCAGACATTGGTATCCCGGGACACGCAACAAAAAATGCCACAAGGACTATAAAGTTCCTGTAACTGGCACATGAATTTTGTATAAACCACTGTAGCCAGAGCTCGCACTTCAATCTTCTGAGCACAGTGCTAGAAGAGTAAAACAAAGGAGAACCTATCCCAACACCATCAGAACCCTCAGCCTGGACAAGAGCAGCTCCACATCTGCAAATCCTGCTGCTAAACCCTAATTTTTGTGGGAAAAGCAGGCACTGAACCCATCCTCTTACACTCTTTAACAGGAGACTGGCTCTTTGGGTCAGGCTGCCAAACACATAAAAGCAAACCCCAGGTATTTAAGCTGTGCTGCTGTTCTAACAGTCACTCAGCCCCTTCAAGAAAAGGATCTCATTTTGATAAATGATCTCCTTTTCCTTTCTCTTCTCTCACTTGGCTTAGGCAAATGCTATCTTAATACATCTCAGAGAAAAATAAACAGGCCAAATGGATGATCACCCACTCCAAAAGTTCTGAACAGCTTGTCTTTAACAACTGGAGAAAGGCTGAAATTATCTACATTCTTTTGAAGCAGTTCTTCAGGCTGGATGTGCAATTCTGGTCCAGGAAAGCAAAGGGACTCCTTGGTTTTAGGGCTGACATTCCTCAGTTTGACTGAATATTGAACCAATTCCCTGGCGCAACATTTAGGAGCAAGATCTCCACATGGAATGGCAGGATCCATCACCTGAAGCAGCCTTTGCAATGTGATGCACGTCACCTGCCAATGCAGGCACAGCAGAAACGTTCTCACAAAAGCTTTAAGGAATATCCATTGTCACTGTAGCACAGGCTTCATGAGAACGGAAGTTATACACTTGAGGCACAGCTTGCAGAAAACAATCTATCCTTATAAAGATCTGGAGAAACCTAAACAAAAAAACAGATAGCAGCATTTTAAAAATATCCTATATATTCCTAAAATATTTGTCAAAGAGAAAAAGAAGCACCTGAGCCTACCATTCCCAACACATTGCAGAATTTTCATCTAAATGTCATTATTGATTCGTAAAATACATTTTTCTCTCAATTCTAATCAATGAATTTGTGCCATATCTTGGGTGTCCTACTGACTAAGGTTTTCACCTAGAAAGGAATGAGATACATTCATCTTTATGGACATTTAACCGCCACATTTATTTTTCCTGTTTAAGACAGAAATGCTATTTTAACAAAAAGGCAGGTGGTGTGGAATTCTGCCATGTAATGCACCGTCTGGTTTTCAAGCAAGATTAACCTTCCACAGATAAAGTTCCTGCCATTTAAGAGTTAGAGCTCATCACACCTAAAAGCCATGGTTAAAGGCGGTGTCGCTCTAAATATTGATCTTTGCACCCCAGGAAACCAATCTGCTGCTCCATAAAAAAGCTTTTTAATTCACTTTGTACATTTTACATCTAACACAGATGTTTTTTCAATTAGAGTGATTAGAAACCCCATGAAAATATACACTCCTTGGCAGAGCCTTATTTACAACAAAGACCACTGCAAAGCAGTTAAATATCAACTATCTAGAAACCAGAAAGGCTCTGGAGTGTCATGCAGAGAGAAATGCTTCTTTTACCTGAATAATTTCATCTTGTGTCGATTGCACGTTTGGTGACAGTAAATCTCTTCCTCTTGCAGTGCAGATCCTACATGACAGCACCAGTTTTCCAAGACTTGATCTGCTGATCTCAGACTATACCCCTATTCTTCAAGTCTTTTTCTGTCACAGGAGAAATTCCTTCTTCAATACTTCTATATACAAAGAGAGACTAGATATTTTCAAATATTGAATTAGCACTTTGGCGAAGTGAATGCATATTAAATCTTTTTCACGCTCAAAGAATTTAAATTAAAAATCAATAAAATCAAAAGAAAAATGCTGTCAGCGTTTTTTAACAGCTCTATCTGCCTTTTCCTCCTATTGATAGAATGCAAAATCTGAGCGTAAAACTGATTTTGTGTCATATTCTTAATGAGTTTTATGGCACAAAATATTAAAAGATCACTGTTTAACATTTATATCTTAGTCCACATTTCCAAGCCTGCAACAAACATACAAAGCAATGTAATTACACAAAAGACTCCCTGCTAATAAAACCTGTTTGACCCAAGATTACCACCCATCCTATTAATGTACCACAGGAATCTACAGTCCAAGAGGAAATTTTCACTAAAATTTACTGCTGCAAAACTCAAAGTTGTGACTTCATTACAAAAATATTAACAGATAGAAAAGGTGCTACTGTAATAATTAAAAAAACTGGCACTTTTCATTTGAGTGATACAACACATTTTCTGGCTGACAGATAAATATTTCAATTTTGCAAGTGTGAGTCATTAAATCTTTTCATTCAGGTGCTGCATGAAATACAAGAGGATGGGATAAAATACTAATATAATAAAGGAATAAAAAAAAGATCTGATTGAACTGAACAGTTTGATTGTGTAGAACCATACTGTGGATGGCCTGTGAAAACAGAACAGGTTAAATAAGTAGCCAGCACAAACTCACCTTGGTATTTAAATTTTTTTCCTCATTATTGTATCTTCAGCATTTGCACTTCCCCACCCTGTTTCAGGGTATTCTGACTGATGTCCTTCCAAGAAACTGCTACAAAGTTTAAGCCTACAAATAAACAACCCAAAGACCAACTGACTTTAATATGGTAACCTTGTTAACCTTTTAACATTAAATAGGGCTACAACCTATGTATTCTAATACAGAACGTAACAAGAGAACACAAGGACAGAATTTTACCACACAACAAACAAATATTGGCCAACACATCCCTAAGAACAACAGTAAAAAGAAATTAAAACTCTATCTTTACAACAAAGGTTTGGATTGAAATACAGCATTAATCAACAAAGCTTCTAAGTTAATATGCAAAAAACCCCCCCAAACCCTGATTGATGAGCTGCGTTTTATACCTCTCCAGCCTGCAGTCTGTGTCTCTGCAAGTTTTGCTGTCAGGCAGAAAGAAGTTGGATTTCTTCTGTTTCGGATTGTTCCACCCTGAGGAACAACTGGCTGGAATTGGGTCACTGCATAAAAACAAATAACTATTGTTGATGTCAGCTACAAAACAACTTAATCTCTAAGGAGACAGAGAGGAAGCTTCCAGCTCTCAGGCTGAGGAAGTGAGAGGTGAGTAATAACCACGGGGACCAACTCCGCAAACTGCCACTGCTTTTCGTAAGACAAGAGTGTGAAAGGGGCTCATCTTTTGGCATTTCTTAACTGCAGATGGAGCAGAAAGCAACAAATGGAGAGTCAGACTAGAGAAAGCCAAGTAAACTCAAAGAACAAAAATAACAACCAAACATACCACACGTTGGAGGAAATGTAAAGAAGGAAAAAAAAAGTAGTATTAACCAATGAAGGAAAGATTAAGAAGAAAAGCAAAGGGAACCTTCACAGCATAAGCAATAAAAAGAAATAATGTCATAATCTTTGTGGTATTTACCTTGTTATTTCTATACCTTGCTGTACTGTCATTACTTCATCATCTTCACCAAAGGCTTCCCACTCTGAGCATTTTGAAAAAGCCTCCTGATGTCCTGAGTCAGTAGGGCTGGAAATAAAATGAAAAGGTCTGAAGCCATGCACCTTTGTAACACAGTTCCTCTTATTTTTTCTGAAGACATGGGGGATAATAAATAGGGAGCAAAAAGTAAAAATGTTTATACAGGTTGGCTAAGGTTAGTGTGGAAAATCTAGTAAACTCCTGAGAAACTTCAGTGATTGGTCCAGTTTTATGGTGGTTCTGACAAAACTTCGTATTGAGTTAAACTATGCTCTCCTCTACAGTCTACCATTTCTTAATTGTAGGAAGACTTCTTATGTAGCAGATAAGAAACAGGAAAAAAGGAACTATGATACCAATAGCTACAGAAGTAGCTTAAATCTTGAAGAACTTAAAATAAAAGTGTTAGTCTGAAAAACTCTACCCTTGTATTATTCATTTTTTAACATTAGCCTCCTGCTGTCCCTGTCCCAGGCTGGGTGACCAATTCCTTGTTGTTCTAACAAGCATTTTCTTCCACGCCATCTTTCACAAGGCAGGAAAAGGCTTCTTTCACATCCCTTCAGGGATACATTTAATACACATAGTACAGAGAAAATGTAACTTGCTAATAATTAGGCAGTGAGTTTCAGGAGTCCATGAGAAACTACGAGCAATTAGTGTTAGCGTTGCAGTGTTAGTATTAATGTTGCCTAAATCTACACACAAAAAGAAAAACCCTCTGTGCTGTGTCTTGTGGCACTGAACTTTTCTTCATCTTTGCAATGGACCTCTGTAAATATTTGCTATCATACAACACCATTATTCTGGCATGATTTCCCTTTCTCATTAAATTGCACACACATTTAGAAAAAATTAAAACTATTACCAAATGGAGGGATAAATACCAGTCATATTCCAAAAGTCAGTTCATATTATCAATGAATTTCCACATAGAGAGCCATTTTATACCTTTCCAGTGTGTGGTACATCTGCACATAAGGGGCTTTGCTCTCTGAAACCACAGAGGACTCAGAGTTGTTTCTTTTTCTGCGTTTCCATACCGGAGAAGAATCAGATGAACAGGGACTACAAAAATAAGACATAGATTTTACACACATGACATTTTTCACCTGTGTTGAAACGCTTACCAGAGTTCTGCTAAATAACGGCACATGCTACACAGGATGACTCTTTTTGAGGTATGATTCTTGAGTCACACAGAGGAACACAGAAAAAATGGCTCAAATTTTGGTAACCATGCCATCTTATTATGGTACGTGAACACAACTGCAGAAGCAGCACCGTTTTGAGCTCCACATACATCCCCCCAGGACAAGATATCTTAGTAACAGGGAGGAGGTGCACATGGTGCTTGTAGTAGGTACCTCTCAGGTGTGTAGTCAGTCTGCTTGCATTCGTCTTCACATTCATTTCTCTTCTGCTTTTCATCGAACACAAAGGAGGCCGAAACATCCTGATCTTTGCAGAAGCCTTCCTGGGAACTGCCTGATGGTTCTGTACTACTAAAAACAGGATGGAAAAAAAGGTTTCAAAAACTACCCAGCTGGGTTACTGCTCCAAGCAGACAGGAGTTAAGCTGTGGTAACAATTAACAGTTCATGACATCCAAATGGTGTAAAAACTGCAACTTCCAGCATAGGTCAATTACAACAGAGTAAAGCTATTTACACAGAGCAATAACAGAGCTAACAGAATTCCATTCACTCTTTTCCTCCCAAGTTACTATTCTAAATCTTGTAAAGTATGACGTGGCATCAAAGATGGAAAGGTTATCGAAGTCAAGGAACAGTAACTGAATTTCTGCTTATGCCTATTCCTTTCTAGAAAAGTGAAGTGACCTTGTGCTCACCAGTGTAAATACACAGGGAAAGGCAATGTATCACTGTAGACAGGCCAAATGCCTCCCTCTCCAGAACACCTGATTAAAGATGAACTTAGGCTAAGTAATGGAAACTTCTTGAAGACTAACAGAATTCAAAAAGAAAACAAGGCATTCAAGGAGACTCCCACTTCTGAGCCTGATCTCCTCTCTTGCTCCCAGTCAGGAATGCTCTAAAGGAAATACAGAGTCTCCTTAATTCCTTAAGCCCTGGCTTAATTCACCCATATACACACACTGGCTGCAGATCCCAGGTCTCTTCAGCAGGAGGATCCCAGGCATGCAGCGCTATCTTCCACAGCCTGATCTGCTGGTCCCAGGATCTACGGCTGTACTTCTTAAATTTGTTGGGAGTTCTAGGATGAACTCCTGGTATGCGCTGATTCCTGTAAATACACAGGAACATTTATTATTTCAGACCACTATTTTCATTCTTAAAAAAAAAAAAAAATTCTCAGTCCATCAGATCCCACTGGCATCAGTAGTCTAATAAATAAAACATTCCTATTTTTAAATATCTAACTGAAATGCCTATACTCTAAAACATTGTCAAAAATAGGTCACAAAAGCAACAACAATAACATGCTGAGTCAGATTAGAGGTTCATCCAGCCCAGCACTCTGACAGCTGCCAAAAGCAGATTCCTATTGCCCATGGACAAGTATCAAACTGAAGAAGCATAACTGATACCCCTTCATTAGTATTCTAACCTCCAGCTACTTCTGTTCAGTCTTCCTGAGTCAGGGGCACTTTCTTTGTATTTAGTATTGTACTGAGTCTGGCTGGGATGGAGTTAACTTCCTTCATAGCAGTCCCTGTAGTGCTGTTTTGGATTTATGGCTACAACAGTGCCAATAACACACTAATTTCTGGCTGTTGCTGAGCAATGCTTGCACTTCAAGGCCTTCTCTTCTGCCCCCTCAGCCCTGCCCCATCCCACAGCCATTAAGCTGAGGGAGAACACCAAGTTGAGACGGGAAGACACTGAGACAGCTGTCTCAAACTACCCAAAGAGATATTCCACACCATATAATGTCATGCTCAGCAATAAAAAGCAGGGAAGAGGAAGAAGGGGAGGCGTCTTCCAAAGTGGTAGTTGCTCAGAGCTTTCAGAGAACCCGTCTGCTTGTGGGAGGTAGTGATTGCATTTGCATCGTTTGGTTCTTCCCCTCTTTCTTTTCTTCACCTATTAAATTGCCTTTACCTCAATCCAAGGGTTCTCTTGCTGTTGCTCTTCCTATCCTTTCTCCATCCCACTGGGGAGAGGGAGGGAGCAAGCAGCTGTGTGGTACTTGGTTGCTGGCAGGGGTCAACCCACAAGTATCTTCAGTGAACTCTTTCTCCACCATCGTTCACACATTATAACAAAGGAGACTGCTGCAATTCTGAATACCACTTGTTTTTTGGGAGAACAGAGAAAAAAGTACCACAACTCTCTGAATAAAAGGTAATCAATCATCTTTCCACAGAACCTACACGGGGAAGACACTGTAACAATGCTGTCACAAAGCAACCTAAGACCCTTTGAAGAAAAAGGCATTACTCAAGATGTGACCATGCTGCTGTGCTACAGTCCTCATCCAAAGCTGACATTTCCTGGTACCAATTAACTTCACACTGGTCTAGCAACAGTCCCCAGAATCACAGGGAGTTGATTAATACAGAACTTATTTAAAGTATACTTGTTACTAACAACAGCAACGCACAAAGGGAACCTATAGCTTTAAATGTTCCCTGTCTACATTTGCTCATACGTAGAAAATACCTGATTTCTCTTTAAAAGTTTTCTTCACTTGCTGTTCACAGAATTTAAAGAGAACTAAAGCTCTGTGCTGATCTACACACACGTCAGGAACAAATAAGAGTTTATTTGGAAATCTGCAACATAGGGCAACTTACTTTGGAACTTCTTTAATGTATCTGTCATATGCAAGGGTATTCTTCCCAAAATTGATCTGTTTTTGTCTTCTCCTCAGAACCACTTCATCTGTTTCCCTTTCAGCTGGATTAGCGGAATCACTTGAAAATAAAAATTATAATCAGGTTGAAAGGAACCTTAAGAGCTTTACAAGAAGTTATATAAACAAATACTCTAGAACTTCCCGTATTTTACTCTGAGAGAAAGCAGGCACAACCCTTACCTCAGGGTTTGGTACAGTTTACAGAAGTGAAACCAAACCTGAATCTGAAATGATTGTAGAAGTAGCTTTTGAAATAAGACTTCTAAGTGCTACTCTCTCCTTCAGGCTTCCTTCAGGCTCAATATGAAACAGCCTGGCAGTGCTTCCAATCTTCTTTAATGCACGTAAAGTAGTCAGAGATCATCAGATGGCTATTGCTAAAACCAACGCAACAATACTTAGTAATTGTTCAGTACTTACTTTGTCATCTTTTTATTTGATGTCCTCATTGTTTTGCCTTCTTCAATTCTACCTTCCAAGCTGGGAGAGCTAGAAAGAGGCCTAGAATGTTCTGGTGCTGTAGAGCTAGAAAATAAAGGAAATTCAACATGAATGTTTCCTTCTCATAACACATTTAATGAACAGCAACTTCAACAAAGGCAGCTGCACAACCATAAAACCAAAAGCATGCCCCTACTGTAGTTCAAAGTCACCTTCAGCAATGATATAAGATTATCAGTTTTACTTTGAAAGGAAAGAAAATGGTCTTGAAGTAATTTCCTGTCACAACACCTCACAGTCTCTTAAAATACTTCCAGCTCAGCTCTCTCTACTACTTGAGGACCTTTTCGATATAACAATTCCATCAGATAGCCCAGTTCATGGAATTACTTCAGGTTAAAGTTAGTCTAGTTGCTGCTCTCCATTGTCAGCTAACGTCTTTGTAAAGGACCAGGAAGATGCTTAAGAAAAACATCCATCACGTGAGCAGAACTAGTATTTTGTCTGATGCCATCATATCCCAATATCGTAATTTCAAAATGCAAACTTTGCTGTGCAAAGCCAAAACAGCAGTCAGGAAGTTCTTACTTAAATCATCTGCTGTATCACTGATGTTCTCCAAGTGAAGGAACACTTACCAACTTCCTCATTAACTTAAAAAATTACAGCATTATATAGTTTCCATTTATGTAAGTGTTGAAAACTTCTCCTTTCAGTCTGTCCTCTTCCGCCAACATTAATGCCTCAACATTTAACAGAAGTAACACAGAAGTAGATTGAGCTTATAGTCTTTCCATAAAGTTTCACACCAACACATGAAACTACCATTCATGCTGACAGTGTCATTTTAACACAGGATGTAAAGATTTCACACTAAAAAGGAATTCAGCAAAAGAGAAACACAAAAGGCTGCTGGCCCATCTACTTAGACCCACACTTACAACATACTGTTAACATTTTTTATGACAGCATCAAAGACACAGAAAACACTCCTGAATACAAGGGCTTTCCCAAGTTCTTCAAAAGATACATTTATTAACAAAGCAATATTAAACATGCCATCAGAAATTACAGGCACCTTCATAAAATGTAATACTCAGAGATGTATGAACTATGTAAAAAAATGTACTTTTTCATGTACCCTCAGTAAAATATTTCCCCTAACTTACATTCTGCTCAGTTTTCTGCACATATCCAAGCACTCACCACTTTCCACCTTGCTGTCAGACATTAATATACCAGTCTCAACCACTTCCTCCACATTAAGATACCACTTCCTCCACCTCAGGTCTTTAGTCCAGAATATCCAAAAGCAAAGCAAAATCTTCCTAGAATTACCTACATATAAAATTTTATCTCACCTCAAATTGTTCTTAGTACTGGACCATGGGGAAAAAAAAAAAAAAAAGAAAAGGTGCTTACTAAAAACTGCAATAAAGCTGAACATACCAAGTGCACTGTCAAGTGAAGAGACAAAGATGGTTTGCCTACATTTACAGAAAGAAGCACAGGCAAAGCAAGAGAGTAACAGCATATGGCTTCAATGGGAATTTTATACTAATATTCATAACATCAGCAATAAAGAACTTAGACTGCTGCCTCAGTATACACCATTTCTCCCTTTCATGTGGAATACTTGCTAATGTTACGGCTTGTATTTCCATCAGACAAAATGGATGGCCTTCTCTCGGCAGGATGAAGGTATTATTTCCTAACTCTACACTACTGTATTATTAGAAAACATTTAATCTAATCATGTCCAAGCTTTTCTTGAGTCCTAAAAAAGAACACAAGAAAGTGAAGATTTAAAGACAGATTTAAAGAATACAGTTATTCCTTACCTCTCCAGCCAGTGGTCTGAATGCTCACATTGATATTCCCCAAGCACCAAAGAATCTGAATCATTCCAGCTTCTACATTCCTGTTCTTGGTGCCAGCATTGTGGATGTTGCACAGAACTAGAAAACAAGAATTTTCATCTGAAATCAAGTCGCTGGTAGTCACTGGACATTGCCTATACAAAACAAACACGGACAATCTGATTTGGCAAACAGGTATGTGATTTGCAAGAACTTATTCAGGCAACACTAACTTAACAAAGGTGTTAGACAATGCAATTGCTGAGAAAAGGCCTTTTACTAATGTAATTAGTACATCAGAATTTTCAAATAAACCATTAATATTTAGGTAACAAAAAATATACTCGCAAACAAAAAGGTGTGGGGAAAAAACCCTAACTGAGGAGTGTCACCAGTGTTTATGGCCCTGTGCCAAAGTTCACAGACTATCCTCTGTCAGCAATGCATTATTTGACAATTATTTACTGTCCTATCCGGTAGTAAACTCATGGAAAAGTCAAATGCAGAAACATCACTTCAAAACAAGGAAACAATATGGCTAAGCAGAAGTAAGTCAAATGTTCATGTGGAAACACGTTTACACAGGAAATCCTTTACCAGACACTGCACAGCCCTCACAAGGAACAAGGAGCTGACTCTACTGCTTGCAACACACTGGCGGGACAAACAGAGATTACCTAAGGGTTAAGAGTTCTCCACATTTTCCTTCTCAGTTCTGGCAGCTTGGACCTCTTAAATGACAGGTTACTAAACAAAACACCCTCACAGCGTCTGCTGGCACCAGACTTGGCTCCTGGACCAAGGACCACACCTGCACATCCACCCCCACCACCTGCCTGGGAGAACGACCTGGCACTGCAGACTCTGCACAGCAAACACGCCGTGCTGAGTAACACCAAACACAGGGCTCTGTGTGTGCCACGTCTCTGTGGCTTAAGTCAACAAGTGAGAGGGAAGGAAGGTTTTTGATGTTTTAATCCTGCATTAACCACCGATATTTTCCTTCCCTTCCTCCTCCACCCCGACTGGTTTTGGGAGTTTCCCACTCCCAGAGGGCTCAAAGTTACCCCCAAGACATAGCACAGACAGCTCGCTCAGAATCGCGGATCCAGGCAAAAAGGGCACTTCCAACGCGCCCGGTTTTTGCAAAGGCAGTGGGTGGATAAAACCCTTCTCTAACGGCCTTCAACAGCAATTACTCGATTTAAGGACTTGAATGAAACAGCGGGGAAAAAAATAAAGGTGCACACCAGCTTAGGTACAACAAGACAACACATACTACTGTTCGAAAACGCAGGAGGAAATGCTAAGCGAAAATGCTGACCTTTTAGAAACACTGCAGTGTTTGCCTCACACTGCCCGCCCACTCCATCCTGAGGACAAGCCCAGTGCCCCCACCGGGGACTGGGGCACCGAGCCCCAGCCCACACGCCCTGCCCGGGCTGCTGGTCCCTCACTCCCCACCGACAGGGACACCAAGGCAGCGTCTGCACGGGAAGCGAAGGCGCAGAAAAGGGAATGTTTGGCGAAGGATTACAACCTTCCATCAGCTCCTCTCGGAGCCGCCCCACAACAGGCGCCCTGGGACGGGCAGCGCCACCCCCCCTCCCGCCCACACCCACGGCGGAGCCGCGGGAGCTCCAGAG
>VXAY01006792.1:419833-434039 GCA_013399855.1 Oxyruncus cristatus | reverse complement strand
CATGGCTCCGGCTCCGCCGCCAGCGCAGGCGCGGCCCGGCCTCCCGGAACGCGGAGGGGGGGCAGCGCAGGCGCCCTCCGTGCTGTGCCACAGCCGGGAAAGAGCCCCGCGTGGGGAAGGGCGAAATGCGCTGCTCCTGCTGGAAAGCCGATCGGGAGTTACAGGGGGAGGCGAAGGGTCCTGCAGCCCGTGCTCTTGTGAGAGGCAGGGCGCGGCTCCCTCACGCCAAGGGCGCCACTGCCCTCACAGCCTCTCCTTTGCCCTCACCCAGCGTGGGGGTGGCTGGAGCCCCCGACCCACTGGGCTCGCTAATCCAGGGAAAACCCGGCTCCCACATCACAGCGTTACCTCACGCATGAGTGGAGGGTCGGGTTTGGGCCAAGTTAGCCTTCCGCTAGATGTCGTGAGCTAAATCGTCTCAGGAAAGGGGGTTGGTGGGCACCACAATGTACGCAGCAGAGAAATGTGTCCCGCATTTCACACCATTAATGGAATCACAGAGTGGTTTAAGTTGGAAGGGACCTTAAAAATCACATTGTTCCAGTGCCCTTGCTGTGGGGATGGACACCTTCCACTAGCCCAGGTTGCTCCAGGCTCCATGCAACCAGGCCTTGATCACTTCCAGGGATGGGGTAGCCACAGCTTCTCTGGGCAACCTGATCCAGTGCCTCACCACCCTCACAGCCAAGAATTTCTTCCTAATAGCTAACCTAAACCCGCTCTCTTTTAGTTTAAAGCCATTGTCTTTTGCCTGTCCCTCCATGCACTTGTCAAAAGTCCTTCTCCAGCCCTCTTGTAGGTACTAAAAGGTGCTCCAAGGTGTTCTCAGAGCTCTCTCTTTCCCCAGGCTGAACAACCCCAGCTCTTCCAGCTTGTTTCCACAGCAGAGGTGCTCCAGCCCTTGGAGCATCTTTGTGGTTCTCCTCTGGACTCATTCCAACAGGTCCACTGCTACAAGAATGCACATTCTTTATTGCCTGTGCTCGGTAATCTGAGCAAGGTCACAACAAAACAAATGTTTTATACAGGACACATCGTTGCTTTGTGCCAGTGCTTCCTTGAAAAGACAAATTTTTAGTTACTGTCCATGCTGATTTCATGACATCCAGTGTCACTCCTTCCCATCTAACAGTTATTTGGAGGTTTTTGCCCTGAGATTCTTACACAGATTTCACACACACCTCTTTCCATTTATACAACCTTCTGCATTCAGGTTGTAGTAGGAAAATTCATCCAAGAAAGATTTATCATGTACACCCTCAGGTGAATTTCAACCCTCTTTGTATTCATGTGTTCTCAGATAAAACATTGTATACAGGTAACTAAGAGTGATCCCCACCCATTTAAAGTTTTATCTGGTAAACATAACTTTAAAATTAAAACCAGAAGTCTTACATGAAATCAATTGTATTTTTATTCAGTTCTTCAGAGAGTTTTAAGATTAACTGCATGTATTCATTAAACCTTTTCCTTAAAGGCTACCTAAATAATACTGTCCATTTTAAAAGAGGTAAGCTATCCAGGAAAACAAAAACCAAAAGTCACAAATAAGAAACCCTGCAGTAAATCTTTGGAAGAAAATGTCTTGTCATGTAAGTAAAAGCTTGAATATTTATATATTACCTCCTTAAATAGCTCAAAGTCAACAAATATTTCTTAAGAAATGGCACTCAGACCTTTATTCTTATTGAGGTTTATCCTTATTGGAATGGTACTTAGCTGCAGTCTAAAAAGTAAAATCACAGAATGGTTTGGGTTGGAAAGGACCTTAAAGATCAAGCAGTTCCAAACCCCTGCCATGGGCAGGGACACCTTCCCCTAGACCAGGTTGCTCAGAGCCCATCCAACCTGGCTCTGAAGACTTCCAGGGATGGGGCAGCCACGGCTTCACTGGGCAACCTGGTCCAGTTTCAATACAGCAAAAATACTTATATTGAAGAGATCATGTAATAACCTGGTATTTTGGGTTCAAGTTATGCCGAGCCTCATGGTAAAAAAAAAATTCATACAACTGATCCAAATGATATCCTGCTTGGAAAAAAAAAATTCTTTTTTTGGGTTAGCAAACTATGTCAACTTAAAAAATCAACCGGTAACATATTTTCCTAATATTTTCTGGAATGCTCAAATTGCAGAAATAACACAACTGTGGAAATAAATATAGCCACCTGTTGAGCTGCAGCACAGAGGGAAATTTGGGCTATGCATGTACACACACACATATGGCGTACTTATACTGACAGTGTGAACCTGCAGATACATTGTCTTTAGTTTAGTGACACCACATTTATACCACGTACTTCAGATTACTCACATCGCTCACCCACAAGTCAGTGATGTGGGAAAGCATACACACTGCTGAAAAATGCAACACTAAATCACTAATAGTGATTTACACACAGTAATAAAAGAAAATTCTTTAGTAAATATTTTAGCCCATCACATTCCTTCCTTTTTTTTTTTTTCTTTTTTTTACAAAATGCTGTAAAAAGACCAATTCTAAACTCTATCCTCATTTTTAAGAAACATATCAAGATTGTGTGGCAGGCAGTGTTGTTTTCTTTGCTGCAAACAGAGAGGACCTTCTCTACAAATGGCCCTATATGTGCATGTGGTTCTTTGGATGATGACCTGAAGCTATGATAAAGACAAATGCCTATTTTTGTATCCCATTATTTTCTTGTTCAGTGGTTTATTCACATCTCATATGACTGTGCAGGGAGAGGTCACAGTTTCTCCTTCTGCTGCCTCTAAGAAGTATATGTCATGTGGATTTTTAGCAAGTTGTTTCTCTAACAGAGCCTACAAACTTTGGAGGCATGGCAGACTACTTAGAGATTTTAAACTTGGGAAATAATGGTTGTTTTAAGGAATTTAAGCCAGGCACTACTATTAACATAAATAATAATTTTATTTTGGTAATTATTACTAAGTTTCATAAGAGGCACTTCTGTAGATAGAGTATTAAAAGATACAAGGGTATCTTACATTTATGATGGTTACTCCATCATACTGTTATTTTGGCAAAAGAGGTAAGATGAATAAAACCGAAGTTCCACTGAAATGAAAACTTCTAGTCACTTCTGTAAGGAACAGCTCCAACTGCACAAGCAATTAGGAGTCTAAAGCTCTTATTACATGAGATGCAATTGTCAACTGCCCTGTTTTTCTTCTATAAACCCATCTGCAGCTACATGTTATTATCTTAGTTTTCTCAAGGCCTTTATGATTTCAACTTCACACATCTTTACAATAAATATTTTAATTCCAAACAGACAAAGAGCTGTAGGAATTGAATGACTGTCAGTGGCAAAAACACAGGTTCAAAATCCTACCCTCCTTTCTGCAACTATTGCAACGATCACATCCCATGTGTCTGTGCCACATTATGTAAACTTTCCAGAAGTAAATGTTGCAAAATGCTTATTTGTAAAGGCTGCTGTGTAGTGATAGGTGCATTGTCAGATGACACTACATGGCCCTGTGAGAATGTTCCGAAGGTTAAAAAAACCTGCAGAGACCATTTTAAACTTGCAAATAACTTTCCCACAGAAGTACTGGAAAATATTTTAAATTCAATCACTGATCAGCTCCTTGATTTTTTCATTAATTTTCAGACTTGTCAACAAATCTGTCTGAAACTCTGGAACTCAATTCAACTGTATTCAGATAAGAGGGATGTGCCACTTAAGGTCTCTTTGAGAGAGACAAATCCATACTACCTGTCTCAGTGTCAAATTTTCACTCTACACAATGCAAAACAACAGGTAATGAAAAACAGATAAACCACTATTATTAACAGGTAGTTTAGATAACTGCATAGCAGATGTTGTATATATAGCAACTGAGATACGCTAAAACAATTAATGTCCTTAAACCCAGTTTGGACTTTTTTAAGTGCGTATTACTTGAAAAATCCAAAGGTAAAAAACAACACCAACAGTACAACATAAATTTTATGTTACACTGTTTTTAAGAGATGCTGTCTAATCTGTTTTCAATTCCTTATCCCCCTCTAAATTATGGATTGCAGCCACATTCATAACCATTTCCTGACTGGCCTAAAGTGTAGCTTGGTGCAATTCACCATCTGTAGCTCGGCTGAGACTCATGAAATGTTTCATGGTTGTGCTTCCAGTACTTGTACCATTTTTGCATCCTGCCACCTATTCCTGCTCAAAGCAGTTGTCTGTCAGGGTAATCAAGAGATTTTCAAGGAATCACTGGCATGTCATCTCCGTTAGTGATTTACTGGTAAGATTCTTCTCATTATTCAGGTGGGAGATATCAGGCCTTTTATTCTCTTAGAACAAAGCATTAAAGTATCCCTTCCTCTCTTTTTTCCTTTTTCCCTCTGTGATTTTAATTTACAAATTAAAGCTCAGATGTTTGCTGCACTCCCTTCAAATGTAATGAAAAACATTCCATCATTTAAAGCGCATGAAAACCCTAAGCAATGTAGCTCCTAGAAACCAAGAGATTTCAGGATGCATAGCATTAGCAGTGTAGGTAAATGGGTTATGTTTCTGAATCTCCTGTTGTTTGAAATAAAGATATCCATCAAAACATAAGCTAGAGGCAAAATAATGGAATAAAAGGTCCCTATGGGAGTTGTTAATCTTCAGGGATTAGATTTCTTAGCCTACAGAAACCCTTTGGATCTGCAGAAGTACCACAACTGGTACACTTGTTCGGTGAACCATTGCAAAGATTACTAAGAACTTTACAAATGGAGTAAAAAATAACAAAGCATCAATGAAGTCTAACCAAAGTAATTTTCTCAGTTAGCCCTTTATTAAAGAATCAAAACCCAAGTTAATTTTAAAAATGTAAAGAATTTAACCTACGTTAAAACTTGAAAAGAGAATAGTACTGCAAATATAGAAGGATAACCTTCCAGGAGATAAGAAAGGAAAATATGGGTTAAAAAAAAAATTAAAATCCAGAAATTGACATCAGGTGAGTAAAAATCAAAGTGGAAAGAAACTGAAAAGATTTACACATCTGTTTTCAACACTGTAAAAGAAACCTTTGGAGTTTGCACCCTTGTAGAACACCAAGTCTCAGAAACAAATCTAGGAGGCCTTTGACCCAACCCCCTGTGAAACACATTCAAATTAAAAAAGTTAAAACGTACCCAAGTACTACTCATCGTATTAGGCAAACATCTAAAATGCAAAATTTGGCTCTGCAGGTCGGGCAAGGCACTTGGCTCGACAGCCAGGTCTCTGGGTGCTGCTGATCCTGTCGGCTGGCAAACCACTTGCCCATGCAGGTGAGGCACCACATGGGGCGGCAGTAGCACTGCTGGCACTCCCCTTCATTTGGCTCCTGGCAGTTCTTGATGAGCTTGATGTTAGCAATAGTCTGCATACACCCTATGCATGGCTCCAGCTCCTAAGGGAGGAGAAAAACGCCCAAATTGTGAACTGCACAGAATGGTTCCTGTGATTGCTCTTCAAAGGCTTTTAGGAAATTATCTGTGGCAGAATAATCATGGCAGAACTGGCCCACCAGAAGATATCAAATGGTTTTATTAGAACACTTTCTAATGAATGAGAGCAAAGTTTCTCTTTAAACAGAAAACCCAGAACTGCTGTATGAGACCAATGAGTAAACAAAAATGACTGAAAATAAACAGTCTTTCCGTCACCAAAGAGCTCCACCTATTTCCAGAGCACAGTAGCCACAGCAAGGTAAGCACACAGGCAGCTTTATCATTCACACAAGATATTTTTCAAAAAACATACCGCTATAACATAGGGAAAACAAAAAAGCAAACACTTCTTACCACTTACTACAACCAATGGCTGTTCCTATCTTCCATCTTTATAGGTAAGATACATAAAAGGGGAAACTGGGGCTGTACTGAACACAAGGACGCTCATCTTGAAGTACCAGAAACTTACTTAAGTTTTCTTGGATAATACTGTAATAATTAATATTTCCCCACAGTTAATTATGCCACAAGAACTTGCGGTTGCATATAGGGACATCATCTTGCTATGAAGTGTTTTACAATTAATAAACAATAATTAGCATTTCCCCTGTGCCTTCCACCTGTCCAAGAACTCTACAAAGTTCAAATGACAGGACAGAGACCTGAATCCTGTTCATACTACTACTGGTGTAACAAAAAGCAGCTCTGCTCTGTGGTCTCTAATTCCCAACTCCAGTGTCTCTTCCCTGTCAGCCACACTGGCAGCTTGGCTGTGGAGCAGATCCAGATGAACACAAAACAACTTGCTTTGCCTCTTTCCACCCTGATAGCTTCCCACAACCAGGCTGACCACAGACAAAGTCTTGTGTCAACATGGGGACTAGCAGTGCGCAGGAAACAGGACTGCTTCTTTCAGAAGCTGCATAAGCTTTAACTTGTGAAATTAGGGCTTATCTTAGTTTTCAGGCAGGAAGAGCTCTAGCATAGAAAGACTAACTTTTTCAACTTACTCATGGAGCTTCAGAATAGGAAAAAATTCAATGTTGTATTTTTTATGTCCTTATCATAATGTGTGATGACATTTATCACTCAATGTCAAACCACAGATCAGTAGCTCAGCTGACACTTAAATGTGTCACAAATTAATTAATTTTAATTAAAACGAAAAATTCTCAGGTTCTATCTTCTCTTTATTTTTAACATCTCATTTCACTAGAAGCTGGCAGTGCAGCCAGGACATACAACAACATCATGTGCAGGCAAATCTGATCCAGTTTTATTTTAGCTAGTTCATGGAAGCATACAGTGAACACACCATGACACTACCACAGATACCAATTACTCCCTGCATTAGCTGAAACATCAGACGCAGGCTCCCTGCAGGGTCACCAGAACTGGTTTAATTAGTTTCCTCTAGTACATTGGACAGTGGTATAGTCACATTTCTGATTGCTGCACAAGTGTAATAATGACCAGGTCTCTGTGAGTATTACTGCAGGTACGACTCTGTGGTGTTATTTACAACCAAAGGAAGCCCCAATTAAGATTCATCAGTTTATTTCAGCAGAAGATCCAGCAAAACCTGGCTGCCTAGAAAAGCAAGCTGTAATGGAGCAAACTGCCTAAAGAACACCAACAACAGCTGTGACTCCCCATAAACTTTCTGGAAGCGCAACGTCATCATTTCCAAATGTTTTCATGTAATATTTTTATGGAAATTATTACAGGGGACTTATTTCACTGTATTATTTCTCATGTCTCAAAACTGCTCACAATACCATTCATCTCCTCATAGAAGGAACAGAAGCAGCAGCCAGAACCACATTTACGACGAGTTTACTGAGATAGCAGGTGAGCCCTTGTGAGGGATGCACCCACCCTGACTGAGCAAACAGCATTTTGGCTCTGGCATCACCCACGAGCAGGACCAACTGGAATCAGTGTGGCTGTGCAGACTGGAAGGAACCCTGCTAGGCTGTATCTTCTCAGAAAGCTAAGGAATCTAGGCCATGTCTTATCAGGAGGTAACTAGATGACATTTTAAGTCCTACAGCCGCCCACCCACACCAAGGGGCAGTTTGACCACCAGTCACTCACTCTAAGTAAGTCACCGCAGCCCACTGAGCTCTCCTGTAGGGCAGCAGGCTGTCTCAGGTAGGCAGGACACCTTTCAAGGTTACCTCTCAAGGCTGAGAAATCCCTTACCCTCTCACTATTATCCATAGCCAGGTAAGCAACTGTTTTTATTAGATCTAAAGTATATTTTATACAATTATTAAAAGTAGCCAGTAGCAGTGTGACTGCTGTTAAATACCATTTAATTACTGATTGATTACTGTTTAATTGTCATGTGATTACTGCTTAATAATCCTCAATTAATAATTATAATTTAATCATCATTCATAGTTTAATTCATATTTTTAATAAAACCATTTTGTTAACTTCACAACAATGAATTCTCTTAATAATGCACCTGAGACAGGCCTAAGTAAACATTTACCAATTACACAGTAATCACAGGCTCACCTACATTGAAAGCAGAATTATTACAGTGTCACATGGATACAAAGTCTCACCTGAGTGCTTGGAACGTGATATGGCTGGTTAATTTCCACCAGAGATGTAAAGGTTTCTAAAAATAAATCACTAAGGCTTTGATGGATCACAACATTAGCTGCATTGCTGATAGGAGCACGGAGCTTTTCTCGGAGCTCCCCGTACTCTGTGGAGTTCAACCTGAAGAAGAAAAGATGGAACAAAACATTACCATGAATATCCACTCCAATACCTTGATAGTACAGTGCAGAGGTTGACATCAGAGAAGTGAATCCACAGAAAAGCTATTTAGGCTGGTTCATGAGTCAGAATAAATAAACAGGGAGCATTTTATTTTCTTTTGCTGTTTAGTGATTGGTTTTGACACAACTTAGCCAACAGAACACACTGTCCTACTTCATATCCGTGTCAGACTGCCAGCAGGATATGCTGGAGATCAGCTAAAGTATCACACAAAATAAAGGAAGGCTTTTGAAGTCATCAGCATGAACAAAAGCAATACAGGTATGTAAATCATGAATTAACTGTAAAGTACTGCATGCACAATTTCTGTTATCTTTTTAATGCCTATTACTTAGATCATATATAAACTCTTGTTTATAAACTCCTGAGGACAGAAATTAGTTATATCCTGTAGCACATATCACAAGGTGATACAGTACACATAAGTAGCAGAAGAATGTCAATTTATCAGGTTCTGTGATTCTATGACCCAGTTTTAGATAAACCCAGAAATTTCACAAAGGTTACAATCTGCTGCTGGTTTAAGGCTGTAACAGGATGGATTTCACACCAGCTGCTTCTGCTAAAGTAAATGTAAGTGATGCTCACAGACCTCAAGTGGCACTCGAGGCATCGCACAGATCCTGCAGGAACACATCCCTGTTGTTACCCCTTTTTACTCTAACAGCTCAGAACTGTAGCAGCAGAACTCCCCAGCTCAGTGCTTCCACTCATTAAACAGCTTTCATGGAGCAGTCCCGGGAACGTTGCTCTCCTTCCTACCAATGAGTTCCCAGAGCACAGCACAATGCAATGCTGGCTCAGCTTCAGCTTCCAGTAGTCTCCATTGTTTTAACTACTAAAGGATATTTAACAGATTATTTATCTGTTTGTTAACAGACTCTACCCGTGCAAATAACAGAGACCTTTCTATCCAGAGGAAAAATTCACATTGAATGTGCAGGGAAACGTGGCCCACCCGCCCAAAAACATTTTTCTTCCAGAAACATCCCACTGTATCTGATTCTGGATATATACTATGATCCTATATGATTTTGCTACATTCTAGCAGAGATTTACTATTTCTGACATCTTATTAGCTTTTAAGCACTGTTCTTGATGCTGTCCTGTTTAGCCACAAAATAAAGTTGGGAGGAATTGGATTTTTTTTTTCCCCAAAAGAAATCGTCAAAGAAGTCATGATTTTCTCAGCTGCGGGTGTAGTTTTATCACTCTGGCACTGATGCACTTACAGAAGAAAATCATTAATTGTGTAATATTCATTTGGTCACCACTCTCACAGGTCTATACAAGTCTCTTAGGACTGTCACACTTACCTTAACTAACCTCTTGTTCTGAGCTCTGTTTACCTGGATCTCTAACACAATCACCTCTATGCCTTCCTCATGCTTGCCCTACAGCACATGTAGAAATCTGGTGATCTGCCTGCTTTTAATTACCTAGTAAATAAATGCTGCTGACATACACATTTACAGCAAAAAGACACTCACATGCCCTCTCAAATATATAGTTTTAGGAGCCGTAACAAGGCTTTGAGTACTTCTCTCAATGACGTAACAAAAACAAAGACTTTAGGACCCTTCTGCTCAGTGTTGGATGTTTCTGCAGAACTTGTACTTTTGCCCAGCTACACAGACACACTGCTGAAAACACACACCATGGGCCCTTCCAAAACAAGCCCTAACAGTTCACGTGTGCTAAGATTTACTGCTATGAGAACACATAAATCAGAAACAGACCAAAATTACTTCCTTGCTTTAAGGGCACTTGTTCTACAGCAGCTCAGTGAGAACTCCTCTGAGCAGTGACAGAATTACGAGCCTTAAGCAGGAGGAAAAAAAACAAAGTCATGGGTGAACAACAGCCAGTTTTGGACAAATAACTATTTCTCGTCACCCAAAATCTGGAAGACCAAAGATTGTCCTTTTCATTCCTGTTCTTCATCTTTGACCTAAATTTCTCCAGTTACTTCTTCTCCAACACAATCCTCTCCCTAAGAATGGATCAAACAGGACAGTCTCTCTGTTTAACCACTGTGCATTCAAGGCTGCAGGTGTGTGAATCTTTCCAAACAACCCTTCTTCATTGCACTGCATGGCAGAACTGCACACACAGCATCTCTGAACACCAGGCAGGGAGCAAAAGGGAAGGGACAAGATCAGGGAGTCTTCAGATCGGACAGAGAAGCACTCCATCAGCACCATCAAACAGCATATACGTAACAAAACAGGATTAACACAGTTGTTTTACCGGATATCAAATGCCTTCACGTAGGGATTGATACTGGAAACTCGGATGGTGAGGAACTGCACAGGCACGTTTGAGTCTGGGGTGAGTTCGTGCTGTCTGGAGTCTGTCACTGTCAAATGAATGTCCTGCTGCTGGGCTACGTGTAAACAGTAGGTGGTCACTTTAATCACCCATGTGTCTGTAACAATCACCCTTGCTCCTGGGGCTCCAGTGGCAAATTTGTCGATTCTCCTGAATTCTGTATTGATGGAGGAAGCTACTGCCCTCCAACCTGACTGTGGGAGAGCGTGGACAGCGAGTGTTCGGGCTAATGGGTGATTATTCCAACCTTCCCGTGACCAGTAATATGCCAGGGCACTGGTGACTGCTGGAAGGAGAACTGCGAGGAAGAAGAAAGTTTTCCATTCTTTTGAAGCCAGGTAGAAAAAGCAAAGATGTTTTTCAGGTGCAGCAAAGCACATACCAAGGTAATAACCTGCAAGGGAAAAAAACCAACTTGCTTTCAGAAACCAGTCAAGTATACGCATAAACATATACCCCTAAATCATATGGTATCTAACCAGTGAGCTCACCTCCAGGAGAGCTACTGTACTTCTGGATGACTTCAAATTCAAGCCCCTTGTCTTAAGCAATCTGAGGTAAATGCTTACGCATCACTGATTTTTACCAGAACTGCATAGCGAAATGAAGCTGATTTGAATCTGCAGGTTGAATAATTACTTGTAAGATGCCAGTTTTACCAGATTAATATAGCCAAAGGAAGGTGATTTGAATTTGTTTAATAAAATTACCTGCAAGATAATACTTTTACCAGAATTATATAGCCAAAGGAAGGTGATTTGAATTTGTTTAATAAAATTACCTGCAAGATAATACTTTTACCAGAATTATATAGCCAAAGGAAGGCGATTTGAATTTGTTGGTTGAATGAAATTACCTGTGAGATGCCACTTTTATCAGAATGATATAGCTGAAGGAAGGTGATCCAAATTTGTCAGTTGAATTACCTGCGAGTTGCCACTTTTACCAGAATTATATAGCTAAAGGAAGGTGACTTGAATTTGTTGGTTAAATTAAATTACTCGCGAGTTTCCACTTTTACCAGAATGATATACCCAAAGGCAGGCAATTTGAATTTGTTGGTTGATGGGCAGGGACACCTTCCCCTAGACCAGGTTGATGAAGACTTCCAGGGGTCACATTCCTTCCTTTTTTGAATTACCTGCGAGTTGCCACTTTTACCAGAATTATATAGCTAAAGGAAGGTGATCTGAAGTTGTTGGTTGAATAAAATTACCTGCGAGACGCCCCTTTTGCCAGAATGACGTATCTAAAGGAAGGTGATCTGAATTTGAATAAAATTACCTGCGAAATGCCAGAACCATATACCCAAAGAAAGATGACGTGCATCTGTTGGTTGAGTAAAACTACCTGCGAGACGCCAGAACGATACACCGTAAAGAAGATGCTCTGAATTTGCTGAACAGCATGACCTGCAAGGCGCCACTTAATTTTTTAGCAGAACTGTACGTCTTAGGGACGCCAAGCTGATCTCCCTGGGCAAACGCCACGCAACTCCTCGGTGACTGCGTGTGCTCCGGGCGCAGCCAGCCGGCTGCCGAGCCCGGGGACGCGCACGGGGCAGGACTCACCGAGGGGCAGCAGGGAGTGTGCCAGCAGCGTGCCGGTGCTGCGCCGCAGGTGGTACTGCACGAAGGCCGCGTCCTCGCTGCCCAGCCAGGCCGAGAGCAGGCTCTGCACCGTCAGCCCCGCCGAGCGCACCTCGTCGGGCGGGAACACGAAGCACACGGCGAACACCACGTAGGCCAGAGTGAAGGTCACCGCGGGGCTCTCCATGCTGCGCCCCTCCCGGGCACGGCGGGCCCGGGGAGATCCCGCCGCGCCCCCCGGTGCTCCAGGGGGGAGCGGTAATTCCTACGGCTCCAGCGGCACTTCCCGCCGCAGCCCCGGATGCCGGGGCGGGGACCGGCAGTGCGAGGGGAGGCGGGTCCCCCGTCCCTCCATCCGGCCGGTCCCTCCCTCCCTCCCTCGGCTCCTTGCCTTCCATCCATCCGTTCCCGCCCCTCCATCCCTCTGAGCTTGCCGGGCCACGGGATCCGGACATCGGGATCCGGACATCGCCCTCATCCCGCGCCTGCCCAGCCTGGCCGGGACGCGCAGCCCCTCCCCGCGGCCTTCAGGCTTTGTGCGAGGTCATGCTCCACAGGCCTGGCAAAAGGAACCGATTCCAGTTCCTTACAAACGTGAAAGAGCTCTCTTGTTAGATGAGGGCAGCGACCCTCCGAAGCAGGGAAATGGACTGTTTTGCTTAAGGGTCCGAAAAAACTTCCCTTTGTTTTTCTTTGTCTATTTTATGTCACATTTTCTAATAATTTTCTAACATTTTCTAGTATTTTTCTAATATTATCTAACATTTTCTAATATATTTCTAATGTTTTTCTAATTTCTAATGTTTTTCTAATGTTTTTCTAATATTTTCTAATATTTTTCTAGTATTTTCCTAATGTTCTTCTAATATTTTCAAACATTTTTTAATATTTTCTAATTTTAAAAATATTTTCTAATATTTTTTATATTTTCTAATATTTTTCTAATATTTTCTTATATTTCAAGACAGGCTTGTAAGATCTTAAAAGGCCATAAGGGGAGACAGATTTTAAGATGTCTTTGTACACCCCTCCTCCCCCAACACGGTAAAAGAATCCCCTAACAGGGATCTCTGGTTACTACTGAAGCACCACTAATAACTAATAGCCACAAGATTTGCCGTTTCTCGTGCATCCCCTGCACGTACTCTGCAATAATCATGAATTTCCATATTTGTCTCTTTCAGGGAAAGGGGAGATTGTGTAACTGGAAAGGCACAGCAGAGAAAGCATCATGTGGTGTTGTGCACTACTACTGATGGGGACCCAACTCCGTAGGAAATGCCACCCCTGGAATGTGACATCTTAACGCTGGCAGCTGGTTGATGTGTTACTGCTGCGATGGAGATCGGGAATTCATAGCAGTTTAGTGACTCTTGGAGATGGTTACATCAGTAAAATCACGCTTGGATTCTGGGCTTCTTACTTCATTCTGAAAGGCGTCCTTGTTAGCAAGTTTATTGTTTTAGCAACCAGTCTGACGACTCAACAGTAAGGACTGTTTTATATCACTGAATGGCCCACGAAGCTCAACAATAAAAAGCAGGCTGCGAAGCAGCAAGTTTTCTTTCTTTTTTTGTGCAAGAGATTATTGAAAAGCAGAACCACAGAACGGGTTGGGAGGGGCCTTAAAGATCATCCAGATCCAACCTCCCCTGCCATGGGCAGGGACACTTTGCACTAGATCAAGTGTGGCAGTGCATCCCCCGTCCTGGGGCAGATCCCCCTCTAGGGTTTGCTCATTCCACCCTCAGGTTGATCCCCCCTCGGTTTTACCCCCCCTCAAGGTTCATTTTCCCTCAGGTTTACCCCCCCGGCCCTGCAGTGCCCGCCCTGCCCCTGGCGGGGGCGCTCCGCGAGGGGCGCAACGGCCACGCGTCGGGCTGTCCCCGCTCCGCCCTCCCGCTTCCCCCCCTCCGCGGGGCGCTTGTTCTGATTGGCGGGCGCGTCCCGGGCGCCGCTCGCTCATTGGCGCGCCGGGGCTGCCGTTGCGGTTTGAAATCGCGCGGCGGGGGCGGCAGGGGCGCTGCCGGCCGGGGGTGCGGTCGTC
>VXAY01006792.1:396762-419342 GCA_013399855.1 Oxyruncus cristatus | reverse complement strand
TTGTGAGGTTGGGGTCATGCTCGGGGACCCCTCTGTGGGCGTGGGGTGGGACGGGACTGGGGACACCTCCGGTCGAGGGGTCTTAGGGGCGATTCTGTGAGCTTCGGATAAGATTTGGGGGAATTTCTGTCAGTTTAGGGATGAAGCAGAGGCACGAGCTTGGGGGTAACGGGAGGAGGGCGTCGAGGGTGGAGCTCAGGTGCACCCTCCCCGAATTCGGGGTGAGGCGAGGACCTTGGGGAGCATCTCTCTGTGTTTTGAGGATGATGTGGGGCTGATAGGGGACTGGGGTGATTCAGCAGTAAAGGGCGCTGGGGGAGGGTTGTGTTTTTTTTCGTTTGAGTTTCTTTTTTTTTTTTTTTTACTTAAATCACGGCTCGGTGCAGTGGAGGGCAGGGATGGTGCTGCCCGGAGAGCCGGCACAGCCTTCCCCGGCCTTGCTGCTCCTCCCTGCAGTCAGGGGAAGGTGATTGAGAGAGTCGGTTAACCAGGAGAGTGTTTATTTGTTCTGAATATGTTTGCTCTAAACATATGTGTGTATATATAGCAGTCATCTCTGTGTCAATTTGTATGGAAATATTCACAGCACGTACTAAGTTACTTTGCCATGAGTGAGCGTTCTGCATCTCTGTTGCTGGAGGAGCTTAGAAGGATAATTAAGTAGAAAAATTCCATTCTTGCCCTGCATGTTCAGTGGCTTTTTCAGGCATTTGAGACCATGTTGCTGTTTTGGATATTTTGCCCCGTACTCTTTAAATAACAGGTTCTTGCCATGAAACACCCACTTTACAAATTATAGGTACCTGAGGTTTAATTACCTGATGTCACTGAATATGTGCTTATTCTCAAATACAGAATAACAGCTTACTGCTTGTGCCTGGATAAATATTCTTCTAAAACAAGGAGCAGTTTTGTTTTTGTGAACTTTAATAGAATCATGGAATTGTTTGGGTTAAAAGGAACCTTGAAGATCATCTGGTTCCAAACTCGCTGCCAGGGGCAGGGACACCTTCTACTAGATCAGGTTGCTCAAGGCCCTGTCCAACCTGGCCCTGAACTGTGTTTTACTGTAGTGGGAAAACCTGCTGCCTTTCACAATACTTGCCTTGGACACTGACCACTTTAAACAAAAATATGAATCAAGCCTCCCTTCCCCTTTCACTTTATCACAGCTACTAGCTAATGAACTTGTGAAGTACAATTTAGATCAAATGTTAAGTGCAAAATTTTAAATAAATGCTGAATTGCTTTTAATAACTTAATCCTGAAAAGACACTTGATTTTTAGATTTAATATCTAAACTCTAGGTACTTGTGGTGTATGTATACAGTGTCAATTTATTGGGTATTTTAATGATCTGATTTTTGCTCAGCAATGGTGTACAAGTAGCTCAATGAAAAAGCTGAAAAATTCTCCGAGTAAACCTCCCCTACTTATGGAGCTTGTTTTAGAAGGTGTTGACAACTTTATCATGTCCTAGGGTTGTTTCTAAAGTAATCAGAGTAAAATGCTAGTTGGTAAAGATTCACTTGATCTGTTGTCTCGATTTTAGTTCAGAACAAAAGAAAGCAATGAAGTTCACTTCAAGTTCTACAAGTGGTTAATGTAAAAATACTTTATATACGAAATAACTTGAGCTAAAGCATTAATATGCTGAATAAAGAAGGAATGAAGAAATAGCTAATACAGGCATGCTTTGTATGCCGTTGCTTCTGGAGCCATTGTTTGCATTCCATTGCTGATTAAAAGTTTGGTTGTCAGGCCTGCAAAGTAGCTGAGTTCTGTGGAGAGTATGAAACAAAGTTTCCCATAAGGATTAATGTAAGACTAGGAAATGGGTATGGAGGCCTAAGTACAGAAATTTAAATACATAAGGGCAATGAGATTGAAAATGTGACTTAAGATTTCACTTGGAGTATTTTTGTTAGCTCTTTATGCAAGTGAAAACAATCACTTTTAGTCTTCCTGAGCCGATTTTCCATATTCATCTGGAAAAAGAAGGTAAAGATTAACTATTTGGTCAAATCAAGCATTTGAGATCACTTGGAATGGTTATCCATTGCAAGAAGCCAGCATCTCGTCCACTTGATGATACCAATTATCTTGCATTGGTGCTACAAGATAACACATCAGTTCTTATGAAATAAATTGCTTTGATAGCAGTCTTTCAGATAAGTACCTGCACTTCTCAGGTGTCATCCTTCATGCACAGTAATTACTCTCATGTCTTCCGGACCATGCCTTCTGTCTTTCTTTTTTAAAAAAGTCATAGTATCACCAAGTATTAGTGTTAAACCTTTAAGAACAGAGGGACCTCCAATGGGAATAAAAGGTAGACAGGGTTCAAGTACCAGTGACTTGCCTAGCATATTTGAAATGTGTTCTTTATTTCTAACTTTTCATCCTTAATCTTAGCTGCAGCACAGGCTTTACTTTCAAGTCCTTCACACTAGTAAGAATAGATCAGCATGTATGATCTACTAAAGCTTATACATGTCAAATGTAAGAACAATATTTAAGAAATACCTTTTTAGTGACTTCTTCCAGATTTGATTCCAATAATGTCTATGCTGCAAAGGATTCCTAAGTACTATGTGTTTTACAAAAGTAGCACAAGCTCAGAGTGCAGGAAAAAGCTAAATAATTTGATTCAGGACTCTGATCCTAAACATACCCTAACTAACCAAATTTGGTTTTGCAGTTTGCTGCTGTGAAATGTAGTAATGAGACCACGTGAGTAAATTAGAGCAATGATTGTCATGTGCCCCTTGCAGAAGTGGTACTTCTGCTTAGCTGGATACTCTGTTACAGGAGACGGCGCTGTACTTCACTGCGGGTTTAAGGGGTTGGGAATGAGGAAATGCTGCAGATGAGAGAGCTCCCTTTGCAGGATGGCAGCATAATTAGTAAGGGTATAATGTGAACTGTGGAATGCATACTATCAACAATTTACCTCTCAGACCCCTACCAAAAACAGAGGGACTGTGCAGCGCTGCATTTACATACTTTGAGTCTGAGATAAACCTTTCCATACAAGGACTTTGCATACTTCCAGAACTCCTTTGAACCTGGTAGTGTTGGCTAGCTGGTGCCAGGCTGCCAACGTCTTCCATTATCTGGAAGTGCATCTGGCTGACCACACCCTCTCATTCATGCTGTGTTGCTGTTTGTTGATGTTCTAGAATGAGTCTGCAGATTTTAAACGCAGAAAATGGAGAAAATGGAAACATAAAGGATGATCTAATAGCAGACGACTGTGGCTTTTTCTTGGTGCCGCCGGAACCTACAGGGAGACCTTCCATACTACGCCCATCCCAGAAAGAAAACTTGCCACCAAAAAGTGTGGCAAAAGCAATGAAGGTAAACTTTTGCTTTTTATTGCTTATATTCTTTCTCCTTCTATCATCTTTGCTACTGAATTCATAAGCTATTTGGAACTTGAAAAATACTGTGCTAATGTTTTTCCTTTTTCTTCCCCCTGCCCCCCCCTTTCTTAAAGGTAACCTTTCAAACTCCTCAAAGAGATCCTCAGACTCGAAAAATCCTGAGTCCTACTATGACAGACAAACTTGAAACTGCTTTTACACTTGATGATTGCTGCGAAGACTCGGGGGATGATCTTTTACATGCACCATCTGATGCTGAGTGAGTAATGAATTCACTGCTAATTGTGTTAGCCATGTGGGATGTGCTCAAGCTAACTTTTCCCCATTACAAACCTGTATATCTAAAATGTAGTTTCATATTTTATGAAAAGATGTAAACTACAGGAAAGGACTAAAATTAATGCTGACTGATGCACAAACTTTTTCAAAGGTAACTGTCAGTGCTTTTAGGAAAAGTTCATCTCGGTTGTAATATTGAATACTGAACTCTAATTCCTCTGTAACTGATTTCATAGAGATAGCTTAAGGTATGGATAAACTGCTTAAGAGAAAAGATACATCAGGTAGAGAATACAAACCCATTTCTTACAGTAAGGTTTTCGTGTGAGAATGCAACTATTCTGAAGCTAATTCTTAAAGCTCAACCTTAAAATATCTTCTGTTGTATGTTAAGTACTGTTGTATCTTAAGGAGAAAAGTCTAAAGAGAGAAATCTTCTGAAGGGTTAGCTTGAATTGACACACTAAGTGAGTATTAAGATTAAAAAAACTCTAGCAACACAAAGTGAATATAGCATCAATCACAAGTATAAACAAGTTTATGTGCCTTTATAGTCTTGCAGCCTGGTCTTAAAGTGGCTCATGGAAGGTGTGTAGAGAGGAGCATAAAATCCACAATTTTTCAGTTTGAGGGTGTCATGACAATATTTAAGACACCTCAATGCATATTTTTGTTACTGACTTTTTTTGCCCTCCCCCTTTTAACTTCTGTAAACATGTGACACTTGTAATTTCCTGTGGCAAGAAATCTTAAGACTTAGCTTTGCCTTTTGCAAGCAAATAGACCCTTTTGTTTGTTTTTAACGACCAAGTACTTTCATTTGACACCTATTTTTGTTGTTTGTAAGGGGGGAAGGAGAAAGGTGGGAACACTTAAATGTTCTTTAAATGTAAAAATTTGCTTCAACTGTTTGTTTCCATGTGTAGTCTAGTTTAGAGAAGTATTTCTGAGCTAACCACCACCATTAAATGACTTAGTCACTTATGCTCCAAACTCATTCCTTTCACAAATAAACGAAGATTTAGTACTTAGAGAGTTCAAGTGAGTTAAAAGGGTCAGCACTGAATTGGTTTTAGTTAGAGCTTTAGTTTAGATAATTATGTGTCAACACATTGCTTTTTAATTTTAAAATGTGAGGATTTGTTTGGAGCAGATAATCTGCAGGGCTTGGTGTTGCTGAAGGATGTCACTTTTGACAAGTGATGGGCGTTTCAGGCAGGTGTCTCGCTCTTGACTGGCATTTATTAGGTTAAACACTGAAGGAGAGTGGGAGGGACCTGAGTAGTCGGAGCAGCCTGGGGCTGAGCTATTGCAGGGAAGAGGCGCTCAAACCGGGTGAGAACTTCTTCAGCTCTTATCTCCCGCCTTTGCTTTCGCGTTTATGAAAGTGGAGTTTTTAGTGAGTGGCTTTCAGTCATGTTCTGTTCTGCAGCAGATAAGGATGGCACATAGAAATAAGAACTTTATGGAGGGACGAAACAATGGGAGGAAATTCTGTTTCAGGAAGTAAAGGCTTAACTCTCTGTAGTCTGAGGCTAAACTTCAGAAGTTGTGTAGAGTTCAGGGATATAAAATGGAGAGCAATAACTTACAGAATTCTTAGCAATAGTGAGCACACAAACTCTTTAAACGGTTTCTTTTGTTAGAGAATCTTACTCTCTCGCTGAAGAAGTATTTTCTTGTATATCGCTCTGCTCTTCAGATCTACTGTCATAGAGAGCTTGGAGTTTCTAAAGTCCGGGTTCTGTTTTGGTATGTAGGCCCTCATAGATCAAATGCTGGTGCATACTTTTGAGAGGAAAATACTTGCCAGAATGACCAGACAAAGTAATGACTAGAATGGGAGAACCTGAATCATGACTTGGTTTGGTCCCAGATTTGAGTCTGTCATGACTCAGATGAATCTGCATGAAGATGAACTAGGAGCTCTGCTTGTGTTTGAGCTGCTTACTGTCAATAACTTCTCCTAAGCAGTGTGTGTTTCTCTGCCCAGTAAAAGGGCAATGTCTGCATGCTCTCATGAGCAGAGCAGTCTCCAGGGATGGCTGTCATAAAGTAACAAAGCTGTGTAGAACAGGTAGCCTAAGAACACTGGATACCTTCTAAGATTGATCTTCCTATAGTTCTTGTATACCCAAGCTCGTAATTTCTGACTATTCAGGTGGCAACTGAATTCTTACTGTTAGAATATTCTTTTGCTGTCTGCTGACTTATTGCAAAAAAAATCAGATTATTCTGAGCACGCGAAGCTACTTGTGCAAATATCTTTCTAAAGATAACTTTAAGTGATGCCTGAAAAATAACTATGTGTGGTCTTTTTTAAATGCAGCACATGTCAACAAAAGATTGAGACTGAAGCGGACAATACACAAATGCCAGAGAAGGTCAATGTGGCTCCTTACCCAGATGATGAGATGCCAGTGAAGAGTCGAGGATCCTACAGTCTTGATTTTGATAACTTAGATGACATCAATCCTTTTCAAAGTTCAGCACAGTTGCATTATTCTCCTGGAAATCTGCAGAAGTCTCCTGTAAAAGTATCTAGCAGCCCCGAGAAAACTTCTGAAAAAAGTAATGATTCTCTTCTGACAGAAGATACAGGTCCTTTTGCTTCAACCACAGCGAATACAGAGTGTTCAAGTGAAGAGAAACCTTTCCTCTCTGCAAAAGAACCTTCACTGAGTGAGCTGGAGTCTAACAAATCCACACTGTCCCCTAAGCAAGCACTCAGTGACTCTGAGCAGGGTGTGAAGTCTGCTTCCACAGATGTGAGTCAAACTGATAATTCAGTGGGATTAGCAGAGGCACCTACACCTCCTGGACAGTCACCTGGCAGTTCAGGTCCCAGCAGTTCTAATGCAACTGGTTCTTTTAAAACTGGGGAATCGAAGCGTCAGGATGTTTTGGTAGCAGAAAAAACTTCCACAGAAGAGTCAAAGCCTGATGAAGATCTGGCTATCTCCAAAGGGAAGCCTGCAGAAAAGCCTGATGTCCCCAAGGCTGGACCAGTAAAACTGGAATTTGATTTTGATAATGCCACTGCTAAAAAACCACCTCCTAGGAAACTAGGTAAAAGACCTGGAATTAAGCCACCTTCCAAAAGAATTCCTGTTACTAAAACAAAACCAGAGAACACTGAAGTGCAAAATAAAAGTAATGTGGAAGATGAAATCCCTCTTCCTAAAGCATCTTATAAGTTTGACTGGGACAAACTTGATGATCCCAACTTTAATCCATTTGGAGGAGGCTCCAAAATTTCCACCTCACCTCGTTCTAAGCCCAGCCCTCAGAAAGCTCACCTGCAAGAGGAGCAGGGTAGTACCACTTCAGGAAGGTACCCTCTTCCAGTGGAACAGGATAACAGTCCAAGTACCTGTGAAATTCCTGAAAAACCAGAACCCCAAAATCTGTAAGTAAATGTGTAGCTGAATGCAGATGCACCTCGAACCCGTGTGACAAAAGTTCGATAGTATCCAACTAGTTGATTCCTACTTTGACTTCTTCTCTCCAGTATAGGCTATGTCTGTTGTAATGTTTGACACAATTATGTTGCAACAGCAAAGATCTCACTGGGGAAACTATCCCAAGATGTTTAGCTCTAGGGAAAATTGTTTTTAAATCTGGAAGAATGCGAGGGAACAGGCTTAGGTGGAAGAAGCATTGGGTCATGTGGTTCTTTCCCCACTCCTCCAAGATTAAAGTGAAATGTGGAGAACCAGGTGACTGCTACTGTTGTTAAATCAAATGCCCAGGGAACAGGCAATTCTGTTTTCTGCTGGTCTGAGGTGCTGTTTCTTCCCTGTGTGCTCTTGGTATCTAAATGCTATCTCTGATAAAAAGCCTTGTCTTTGAACCTGCCTTTTTTTTTTTTTGGCACTGCAAACTTTTTATTTGAGAATGGAATATGTTGTGTGTTCCCTTTCCTAGAAAATCTAGTTGTTAAAGTGTCAGTGTTGCTGTAGACAGTCAGAACTGACACAAGTTGGTCATTTGACAGAAGAATTTTCTCTTACTCCCTGTGTGATATGACCAGTTACTGTTTGCCAGGTGAAAAGTTTACTTATGCTGACAGCACAAACTGAAGTATTGGACTTTACTAATGAAGTTCTGTGCTCTACACCAATACTCACAGTGTTGCTTTGGAAAGAGGAGCAGGCTCTTGTAATTCTGTTCTTAATTAAACAAAAAGCCTATCTTTAATTAAAAAAATAGTAGTGAGCCTAACAAATGGAAATGCAAGAACAGTGCTAAGTGGATAGAAATAAGTGATACTGCTTTGACTTTCTGCTTCCTACATAACACTGCTTCTGATGGAGGGAGAGCTTTCTGTCCCTTAAGTTGTCACCAGGCAAGACAGTGAATTTACATCCCCGCCCTCTGTAAAGCTTCATGGGCTGTGGCAGTGGAAACTCACACTGAACAAGGTTACCTTCTTTGAATCTGGTAATAAAGAATTCAGAACTGTGTGACTTAGATTTTGATTTTTTTCTTTTTTTTTTTTTTCCTTTTCTTTCTTTAGGGAAATCGTTAAGCAGAGTGTGGTAGAAGACATGCCAAGAGCTCCAGAAGAGAAGCAAGGAGTTCAAGCAGAAGTTTCAGGAGAGAGAGACATGGTAAGGTATAACAAAGATAGCCAGTTCTTACCAGGTTGTTTCATGAAACAGTTGACTTAGTGACTTAATCTTGTGAAACCTATTTCTGATACTTTGTCTAAGAATTAGTGGGTTTATGCATCTTTAGCAACTCTGAAAGGAATATCAACTGTGCAGACTTGTCTTCTGAAGGTAAGATCAGAGGCATCCACATTGGAACCTTTCAATTTACTATCTTTTTTGATCAGCAGTCACATATAAGGACAAACATAAGGGTGTGGACTGTAAAAAAAAAAAAGTGACTCCTGTATAATATGAGCTGTACTCAGTCTTGGTAGTTTAATTTCTATACCTGTGAACCCTTGTTTCATTATGTTGGCTGCCCAGCTAATTTATGACAAACCAATTTGATCATTATAATGATTTTCATTATGTTTCAGTAATTATTTTAACAATAAAGGATTGTGTTTTTTCTCATCAGGAGGAGCAAATGTACCCATCTAAAATGTCTTCAGCTCATAATGTTCCCTCTCAAGATAACTTGGTTTCCTCTGACAGTGGAAAAAAGACAGTGTCTGCAGAAGTTAAACCTCCTTCCCACAGAACTGAAATAACAGCAGATGAGGAGGCAGCTAATGCTGAACCTGAAGAGTTCTTCAGACCATCATCTGAAGGTAAGGGCATTTCTTTAAAACAGACTGGAAATAGAATGTTACAGTAACCTGTGTATATATATATATATTTTTCTAGTTTAGTTTTGGCATGGATTCTAGTTCTCTCATTCTGCACTTCTGAAAGGAATGCAAAACCTACAATAACTAGCAGTGCTGGGAAATGTACCTAGGCCTATTTCTAACTTTCTCTGCTTTAAGTTAAGTTCACAAAGCTGGATATTAGCATTCAGCTGCCTGGGAGGATAAAATTTAGACTGGTACAGAAACAATCTGTCTAGAGTTTCTGTGGCAGTTTTCTTTGCTGAAAAAAATACTCCTTTAAAGTAATTTCTGGTATTAAAGCCTTTGTAAATCAAGAGCGATGTAACCATCTGTATTTGTGAGTCTTGTAGATTACTGCAGTCTTAGCACTACCTGAATACTGGTTTCATATCGTGGTGTGGATAGTCTTTCTTCAGTTTCATACTTGTCTTGAAAGCTTCTTACACAGCTGTGACTTGACCACTTGGAGGGGTTATTCCTTGTAGAAGCATTGTGTGGAAGGATGAGGAAGTTATTTCACTACAGTGCAGTCAGTCATTGACCTTCAGACTGGAGTGGAATCAGTGTGTTGGGAAATGGCTGTAACTTCATTGTTCAAGTCTGAGCTGTGTGCCAGTTTTAGTGGTGAGACTGACAACTGTACTCTTTCATGAGGCATTGTGTGAAACAGTAGAATATCTGAATGTGCTTGTCGCTTTAACCATAGAACAAGAGAAGTTCTTCAGCTGTGTGTCTAATTCTGCATGTACTTACAGGTATTTGGGGACAAATGGAAGCTCTAAGTTCACTTAGATTAGAAATCTTCGCCTGATTTTTTTTGGTTTTTTTAGGTCTGGATAAACAATGTTTTAAAAACAAGTGAGGAACTAGAACTCATGAGAATGAAAGCACTATTTGCTTTTTACACATTTTTTTTTCTGTCTGTGGTAAGACCATATGATATCTTCATTGTATCCTTTCTGGTTTTTTTTCCAGTCCTAGGAACGGGCATAGAAATAGACTATCTGGAACAGTTTGGGACTTCATCAGTAAGTATGACATTGAAATGTTTTGTTTGCCTCCCTGGCGGGGTGGAGAGGGAAAGAAAAGGGGAAACTGTTGAACTTCAAATGTTTTTGTGAAATAACTTCACTTTGAATTCTCTGCAGAAATACAGGTTCTGTTCCAAAGGAATTGTGGTGACAATCCTGGCTGGGCAGGGGGTGGTGGTGGAAAGAAATGTAGTTATAAGCAATTCAACTGAAAATCAGAGGTCTCTTGCTTTCAATTTTCAAAGGTGCTGTTTTTCCTTTAATAGCAGTGAAACCAGTGTGGATGATGTTTCACTTCTGGTGGTTGCAAGAACTACATGATGCTTTGAAAGTGCAGGATCATTGTTTCAAAAGTATTTTTAAGCTGTTTTGCTTCATGGCCAGTTTCAGGAAATTTGTCTCTAAATTGGGCATGTCATGTTTTAATCGGTTCAGCTTCGTTATTCTTTCTACTGCTTGGGTCCAGAATAAGAGTAGCTCTGAACGTACAGTGAATACACTGAATTGGAACTGGTTTTTTGGTCATGCTGTGTTTGTTCCTATTATTGTATGAGGATGGCATACACTGCTCCTTCAGCTTACAATACTATCCTTCCCTTTCAGTGTCTTCTGCTCGTTTTGAATAGTTCATAAAAGTTTTCCCTTTTGATTCTGTCTGGGAGCAGATTGAGTTCACTTGATATTACATAAGGACTTAAGCATGTGGGCACGGAGTTCTCTTATGTAATTTTTCTCTTGAGAACAATGCTCTGACCACTGAAGAACAGGCTCACCCACTCTCCAGAGGATTGTTTGTGTGTGGGTGGGATGTGTGTGTTATGCTCTGAAACAGCATATCTGCCAGTTTATGCCTCTTTCTCTTCAGTTCAAAGAGTCGGCCTTGAGAAAACAGTCACTGTATTTGAAGTTTGACCCTCTACTGAGAGACAGTCCAAGAAAACAGTACCAGAAATTGATTGAAACAAATGAGAGTATCATCACAGCTCCACCTCAGCAGAGGTAGGTATTGACTTAGTCTAGGCTGTAGTACACAAAATCGTAGAGTTGTTTAGGTTGGAAAAGACCTTCCAGATTGAGTCCAACAGTTAATCCAGCATTTGTGAGTCTACCACTAAAATGTGTCCCCAAGTACCACATTTTTTAAATGCCTCCAGGAATAGTGACTCCACTTCCCTGGGCAACCTGTTCCAGTGCTTGACCACCCTTTCAGTGAAGAAATTTTACCTAATGTCCAATCTAAACCTCCCCTGGTGCAACTTGGGGCTGTTTCATCTACTCTTGTTCCTTGGGAGAAAAGATCAACACCCCCCTGGCTACAACTGCGTTTTAGGGGGTTGTAGAGAGTGAGGTCCACCCTGAGCCTCCTTTCCTCCAGGCTGAACACCCCAAACTCCCTCAGCCTCTCCTCATCAGACTTGTGTTTCAGACCCTTCTCCAGCCCTGTGCCTTTCTCTGGACTTGCTCCGGTACCTCAGTGTCTTGTAGCGAGGGGCCCAAAACTGAACACAGGATTTGAGGTGTGGACTCCTCAGTGCCCAGTACAGGGGAACAATCACTGCCCTGGTCCTGCTGGACACACTGTTGCTGATAGAGGAGCTTTACAAGGAAAGGCAGCACTTGAATTTAATGGTGTATGTTTGTTTATTTTTAGTCCTGTTCCTGATTTAAGTAAATTGCTTGAGGAACCTGAAAAGCCTCTAGTGAGTATTCAAAATGAAGAAAAACCAAAAGGACTAGATCTTCTGGGGACATTTACAGCTTCTGTAAGGGTGCCTATAATGCTATCAGGTTTCACGTTGGTATTTTGGGAAAGGGATAGCCTAGGTTCTGGACTTGAGACTTATGCAGATATTTTAAAGATCACTGTGGTAAATGTTTATTTAAACTCTTGTCTTAAACCAGGTTGGATACTCAGTTATATCGAAGTTGAACTCTTTGATGGACTTAAGAAAATTAAGTATTGAAATTTTTTGTGGAAACTGGTGCCATGCACGTGGCCTAGGAGAATTTGAGCTGTTTTTAAAAATGCTTTAGTACTGCAATATTATTTTTATGCAAGTGAAGGCCACAAAAGACAAGCTTGTTCTTTAGTTGCACTGCTGAGATGAAAAGCACTTTGATTAAACTCAATGCTCTATAGTCTATGGTTTATAGCTCAAACAGCCTTTTATGGACAGATCAGCACACAACAGTTCATCCTGAAATGATGCCTTTTTGCTTGTGGAGAACAGTGTGGTGTCATCTGCTTTGTTTCTGATGGCTGTAATTGGTGGATAGCAGTTCTGGTTGCACCATGTAGGTGTCTCTTAGAGCAATTTAGTTACCTTTTAAAGTAAGAAAGTTATGGAAGTATTTTGTGTGTTTAAGTAATCTATGATGACTTAGCATTGAATTATGTGCATGGATCTAATCAATGGCATGACAATAGGTATCTGTTGAAACTTCCCATTTTTTTTTTCCTTACAGAACGCAGGTCCCCTAATTCCAGACTCCCTGAGTGGTGATGTTCCTCCAGTCCCCTTTGCTGCTTCTACAGACACTGCTGTGGATGCTATTATAGATGTGCTAAAATACAGCCAAAAAGACATGGATGCTATGGTATGGTGGCCCTTCCAAAGCAGAACTTGCCATAGCCTTGGCAATTCCTTTTTGTTTAGATTATCTGGGGTAAATCTCTACTTTGTAGGTCTTTTCATCATACTTGGCGTAGGCAACTCACTCTGAAAAGCTGTGCACTTGATGGGAGCTGTAGGAATAGAACTCCTGAGAACTAATACCTAAGGAAATACGTTAAACTTCATTTCTGGCTAGGTTCCGCCTCAGAACTGGTTAGTATTAAAAAGCACATGTTATCAGATGGGATTGTCAGGCTTAACATTAGTGATCTGAGTACTTTCTATTCAGTGCTGTGATCAGGTCTTTTTTTCTGGGACCTGAAGGCAAAAGAGTATGTCCAGCTTGTAAAATGAAGGTGAGATCTGGACTCACTCTGGAGTAGAAAGACATTAATGGAGGAGGGAAATAAGTAGATGATAGGATTTCAAGCACATTCTGGAACTACAAAGTTGCCTTTAAACCCCCATTTTCTTATTCATGCAAGAAGATTTGTGTGCCCATTCGCTTAAAAAATTTGAGTACTTGATTCATTATGGCTTCTGGGTTATGTAACTTTACAGACACTAAATAATGTAAGAGAAATATCTAAGCATAAATGCCCTTAAAGCTTATCATGTCACTTCAAAATGAACTTCAGCAAAAGGAGCATTCAAAATTCCTGACAGCAGGCAGTGACATTAAGGACACCAAATGAAGATGGTGTGTGATTATTTACTACTTAAGCTATTGTTTCCTGTTAGAGTACAGAAATAGTGGCTTTTCTAGGAGTAACTTTTACCTTCTCTTACTTAGGAGGTGACTTTTACTCAGCACATTGTCTAATACAGGAAAAAAAGTGCAGCTTTAGCAGGGGACAGCTCTTAATGCATTGATCTAAAATTAAGAATTCATGTACAAGGGGGAAAACTTGTCATATCTTAAAATTGCTGCTCTAATTTCTTGTTTGAAAGAACCATTTTACACATGCAAACATAATTATAGGTGTGACTGGATGACTGCAACTGTGTTGTCCTTTTTTTTTTTTTTTGTCTGAAGCAACTCAAGAGTAGGAGAAAAGGGAAAACCTGTTTTCCTTCCGAGCAAATACAGCACTTTGCAAAGTATGCTTTCTTGGGGTCTACTGAACCATTTTTGAGCTTGCAAGTGAAAGTTTCTAACATGTTTCCATCTTCACATATTTTTGCTTTTGTAACACTTGTTTCTAGCATAACTATCACTACTTCTTGCTCTTTATTTTTTGTACGTTCTGTTTTCACTTGTGCACCTCTTCCTGTCATCTGAAGTATTGCAATAAATTTAAAATGAATTTGCTCCAAAATAAATACTAGAAAATGAGGACACTACAGTATACTGTGCAGTTTTGGGGCAAAATCAGCAGTTTTTGCATTTAGCAAAAAGTGCTTATGCTGCTTAATTTCTTACTGTGAGCTCTGCTTTAATTCAGCTGATGTGAAATAGGTAGGATTATTCTTAAATGAGTTGAGGCATCTTTTAATCCTCCCCCTACCATGTTTCCAAATTTGGTGTTGAACATAAATTACTCCAAACAGCAACTTGATCTTGAATAGGCTTCTGGTATTTTTTCTCTCATGTGTTAAGATGAGCAGGTTTGTGTAGTGCTTTTTTTTTTTTTGTCTACCTTGTAAAGAGGAGAGAAGTACGTCTCTTATTTGAGAGAATGTTCTTTGGCCAGTTGTGTTCTCGCAGAAATTTTAATGATCTGCGTATACAATGAGTAAGAGCAGCCAAGGGGTTGATCTTGCCTCTTGAAGACATATTAGGCATGAGGACATGGTGGTTATCATGTGTGCAAAATCTGTTTATCAATCTAAATCTTACTTGAGTCAAGTTTGTAATGAAACAATTTTGATTGTTAAGCAATTGGAACTTATTTCTCTCCATAGTGAGTTGTAAGTATACCTAAGCTGCCCTTCAGACTGTTTTTAGTATCAAATATTTATCTCTTCCTGTGCAAGAAATAAAGGTTTACTTTTTCACCCTCACAGGTTCAAGAGAAAGAGATGGAGACTCAGGAATGGAAAAACAAGTATAATAAGCTTTATATGGAATACCAGGAAATGGGGTATGAACCTGTCCTGACTCTTATATCTGCTTATTTACTCCAGATGCTTTTTCTAACGTATGTTCAACATTTTTTTTTCCATGGTTTTTAGAAAAATAGTTGCTGAGTTTGAACAGACAATAACACAGGTTATGGGTAAGTTCCTTCTTTACACTTTGAATGCCTTGGGAGGCCGAGACCTACTTAGCCTAGGGTGACTAAGTGAGGTTAGTACTCTTTCACCTCTGATGACATTAATATTTCAAGTGCTTCCAGGGTGAGGGTAAGGTTTCAGACAAGATAGTTAGACTAACAATTTTATGCATATTCATACAGGCATGATATCATTTGGTAGGTAGCAATGAGTTTCTGAATCAGGCAAGAACACATCTAACTTTTTCTTATTCTCCAGGGGAGTGTCAGGTGATGGTTCATTAAAACTGGCAGATCTGGTTGTCAGCACTTTGTGTTTAGCTGTTAATTATCTGACTTCATTTAAGTGGCAAGATATCATTAGGAGTTCTTGCTGGGCAGTCCTGGCCTTTGCTTCAGTCAAGTTTGTGGCTTCAAAACTGGAAAAGACATACAGTGAAACTCTTGTTGTATAGGTACATTTTCTTAGTTCAAAGCTGAATAGACACATCTATGCCTTGGTTAAATATAGTTCTTTAAGGAGACTGAATATTATTCCAATTTTTTTGTGCTTCTTTAAGCCTGTGGGAAACATAGCTCAGGTCTGGTAACACAAACTTGTCCTGAAAGTTTACTATGCTAGTTTGACTTGTTAACCCAGTCTTCTTCAGATCTTCTGGCTATTGTGTGTGTTTAATGAAAATAAATATTTTTGATTTCTTTGCTTCTATCACAACACTTGTGGCTCCTGTTATGGTAAACTAGAGGTGGAGTATTTTGGCTACATTGCAGGAGAAACAGTGCTTTAGCCCAGCACCTTGTCGTCAGTGTTTATTGGCCTTAATTTCTGTCTGAGGTTGCATGTAGCAAATAGACAAGGACTGCTTTCTTAAAAGCACTGATATGGTGTCTGTCCAGATGAGAGGCCATGTTGTGAAACCCTTTTGTGCTTAAGATCAAGAATTGAAGGCATGGGGGCTGCTATCTGTCTGTTCTATGGAGCTAGTTTTATGCTAATGCAATAACTGTAATGGGTTAACTCTGCTTTCTCCAGAGGATTCTCAGAAGCAGAAGGAAATCTCAAGGAAAGAAATGCAGAAGCTGATGGAGGAGAAGCAACAAGCTTTATCAGATCTCAACTCCATGGAAAAGTCTTTCTCTGAACTCTTCAAACGACTTGAAAAGCAGAAAGAGGCACTAGAGGGTTACCACAGAGTAAGGATGCTATAATGCAAATAATATCCTTCCAAGATAAATGAGATTTAGTGGAGAGGAAATGGTGGAATTTCAAGAACAGCCATTAATTAGTTAGTATAGGCACTACCTGGAATACCAGGTGCTAAAAGATAAGTTACTAGCTTGTTGTATTTAGTGACTGACTTAAAGTATAATAATGACATCTGTTAGAAGCCAAAGTTTTCTTCAAGCAAAAGTGAGGTGTTTGTTGCTGCACACTTCTTTTTTTTATCATAGAGACACTCATGTAGCAACTGCTGCACAAGAGTTGCTTGTTTCCCTTACACCATACTGAATGGATGCTGAAGAAGGTTTGCTAATACATGTCAGAATGATAAGAGTTTATTGGATGCTCTTTACTAAGTTCTGGTTTTTGTTAAAGATAAAATCAGGCCTTCATTCTGCAGCTTCTTCAGAGGGTGGATGAAGGAATCTAATGAGGAGCATAAGCTATGGCTTCTTACTCTGTGAAAAAATTGATTCAGTTGGCGTTTAAAAAAAAAGTGCCTTCAGATTTTTTCACTCAGTTATCCTTAAACTCAAGTTAAAACCTAGCCTAGTACAAGTTTCATGGTAGTCTAGATTTGAGAAACAGGGAGGATGTCTGTGTTAAAACTTTAGTTTCTTCTTAAGCTTCCTTCACCTTGTATCCCTTCTATTTCTACCCTAAATTCAGAAGCCTTTTCCTTAGCACAGAAACACACCTGGGAACAGAGTTGCTAAGTGCAAGGGCTGCAATTAGTAGGAAGTCTTAGCACTTATTTCAAACAGTTCCAACTTCCTATAATAGCTAATAAAATGTCTTCATAGTGTGCCTAGCAACGTAACTTTCTTGCTGTTAATGTTGTATTAATTTACATTGGGGTTCAAAGACGGAATCTTTCCATGGGTTCTCTGGAGAAGTTGGATTTTCAGCCATTCTTGGGACAATTGCAGCTTAAGACAAAAATGATTTAAAAAAAAAAAAAGGAAAACAACACTAAAATTACAGTCAGTGGTTGGTTTTGACCTTTGCCATTACTGCTACTTTAGTTTGCTCCTAAACAGTGTATTGGGAGGGACATGGGGTGAATAAATGTCAGTTTGGAAAGTTCAGGTAGTTGAAAGGAGCCATTTTTGTCTGTGTAGGTCTGTGGGACTTCATAGCTGTTCCTGTTACCCTGGTGAGCAAATACTCCCACTTGGCTGTATTCAAACAGCCCATTTGTCAGTGGAGAGACTCTTCATCTACTAGCACATAAAAAGCTAACTGAACTTCTTGGTTTTTGGGACAGAATGAAGAACTTTTGAAGAAATGTGCTGAGGACTACTTGGCTAGAATTAAAAAAGAAGAGCAGCGATATCAGGCGCTAAAGGCCCATGCAGAGGAAAAGCTGCAGCGGTAAGTACCAGGTCGAGAAGCCAAGTACCAGCAGTGAAGTATATAGTTCTCATAGCTGCTGCAGAATGTGTTTCAATAATACCCAAACTTGCCTTAAATATGTTTAATTTTGAGATTAATCCAAAGGACAAGCATCTAGTGTGACTTGCTGTGCTGACTGAAGGGGACATTAACACCACCTTGCAACCATTTCAGAGCAAATGAAGAAATCGCCCACATCCGAAACAAAGCGGATTCAGAGGCTGCGGCACTGCAAGCGACTCTGCGCAAAGAGCAGATGAGGAACCAGTCTCTGGAGAGGAGCCTTGAGCAAAAGGTTAGTCATAATGCCATGGGTGAGCCTCTTCAAGCTATTGCCTTAGACTAGGTAAAGAACTCCCTTGTACCAGTGCTAGAAGTAATTATACTGACCGTGCTGTTCTCGCACAGTTAGGGTAATAGGCATTGAAAACAAAGACACAACTGTATTATCTCAGGACTTGTCTGTATGCTTTTAGGGTTTTTTTTTTGGAGCATAGGGTTTGTTCCCATGGGTGGGCTGTAGAAGTGATCGATCTGGGCTACTGTGTCAGCAGGTTACCTGAACTATTGAAAGAGGTGGTGATGTAACAAGTAAACATGAAACAGAGCAGAGTATGGGAATCAATCTTGAGTAACTCTTTGGTTCAGTTTGTTCATGAACATGGTTTGTAAGCTGTTAGCACTAATACAGATTGACTGTACATGCCTGAATCTTCAATATTGTTCAGGCCATTCATCCTTGTACTCTGTGCCGTTTTGCATAGGTAAAGCATTATGATGTTTTGTAGAGGGGCATCAATTTCCTTTGTTGGAACCCTTCAAAGGAAGAAGTTTTTTGAGGGTTAAAAGTCATTGCTGGAAATGCATGCGTTTTTACTGCATCATGGTTGTCTCTGCCAGCACTGAACACTCAAAAATGGATAATGCTGACACACTCCTATTACAGAAAAATCCCTTTTTTTTTTTTTTTAAAATCTTCAGGCTTATGGCTAAGGTTTGCATAGCTGAGGAAACAGTAAGAATTCTTTTTGTTAAGAATTCTTTTTAAAATGGTTCAACCATATAAGGAATTTTACAAACTGGAAATTGTCGTTTGTCAGTAAAAGTCTAAAAGCACCGTTTTAAAGTGTCTTGAAGATCAAAATCTAAATTGTCACTGTTGCATTTCTGTGTACCTGGTGAATACTTTGAGTCTGAAAAGTCTTGTTTCCTGGGATCAGTTGGTCTCTATTATGGGAAAGTCTGGCAGAAGTAGAAACAGTATAGTGGATTCTGGCTCATTTCCTGAGGCTCTCAAGGATGCCATGTGCCCTTTGACATAGTCGACTGTCCTTTACATTAAACTTGCATGAGTCACTATCATGTAAATGCACTTTCTGTTCCATTTGCTGGCAAACATGTCTCCTTGGTGCTCACTACAAGGTGGTAGCATAGTTTGGGCATACCTGAAACTCACTCTTTTCTTTCTTCCGCAGACTAAAGAAAATGATGAACTAACGAAAATCTGTGATGACTTGATCTCGAAGATAGAAAAAAATTGATATCCTGACTGTCTTGTAAATATGTTTAGTTTCTCTGATTTGCTGTCTTGTGTGTTTTCTCACTTTTTTATGTATGTGGGGAAAAAAATAAAACTTTTGATTCACACTTGTCTTTCATGTTATTGGCTGTATCTTTTGTAGGAAATACCTGTAAACTTCAGTTCCCTCTTCCAGTAGGTAACAATGTCTTGCATAACATTTTTATATGTAGCTCAAAGAAAAAACTTTTAATCATTGTACTTTGTCTGTTCCTTCTGTACTTCTGATCCAACTTTGCTGTGGGGGCTCCCCATGGGCCATGTCTCTAGTTTGCACTTTCTGCTCTCACTTAAAGCATTTCAGAGTTACAAGACTCTAATAAAACTGGACCTGTCACAAATGCTATAAAGTATTTACTGATGTAAAAAAGAAATTTGGAAGATTAGCTTGTTTTTGTGTTTTAAGAGGAGCTGGAGAGATTTTGTTTTTTCAGACAAGCTAAGCAGAGGGCTGAATAGAAGGATTGATTGCCTGTTACTCTCTGTGGGGTTTTTCCATGTCATTAATCTGTCTGATGCTATTGATTTTAAAGGCCCCAGTCAAGAGCTCCCTGGTCCTGCTTGTAGAGGAAAACCTTGAGAGCTGTAGGCTGCAGGTCACAGGTTGTGATGAAGTCATCTCTAGGCAGTAGCAGACATCTCAGATGAGATATTATTACCTAACAGACATTAACAGGATTGACTCATTGCAAGATACAGCTTTTTACTCCTAATATTACTTGGGAGGTTATTTCCTCACTTGCCTGGCTCATAGATGCATCTTGCTCAGAAAGGCTGTTGCTGCTGCGTGTGCTCTTAACTGCAGTTGGAGCCTTTCTCAGGCTCATATTAGGCTGCACTTAGCACAGGTTTAGCACAGAGCCACAGAGGTTAGACCTGGGCTTTCCTTCCTGGTTTTGAATCATCTCTGTGATCTGATGAGCGTGACTGCCAGGTATGGGGGGCTTTATTAGGGATAACCCTGCAATCCTAAATCTTTCCACAAGATGTAGCTGCTGCTCTTTGAAACACGGACTTGACTCGGCTGGGTGGAGCTGGAGATCATCCCTCTCCTCTGGTCGTGCTTAATGCTAAAGAAATACTTGTTTTCATGGATTTCTCTTGGAAAGATAAAGAGCTGCACAGCAATGAATGATAATGGATTTACTGTAAATAGTGACAGTGGTATCTGGAGTTTGTGTTACAAGTGCCCAAGTATTACACCACTGTGTGCACCTTTAGGAAACTGCTCTATCAGGGAGCACTGGGATCTTCCTCACCTTCCTGAAGAGGATGAGTGAGCAGTTTTTGTGTCTGTGAGTCCCTAAGGCTTAACTTCAAGACACTGCCTATCTTCAAGCTTGGATAACTATTTCCCTTGCCAAAGGTTGTGGGACTGAAGGGACCTCTGCATTTTAAGCTGTTCAGAAGGGATGGTTTATTTTTCTCTGCAGGTACCTTTGACTTAACACTCACACCACCTGTAAGATTTTAGTATTTTGTAATTCCTACCTGAAAACTACTGTTTAAAAGTTACCTTCCTTATTTTAAAGAACTGCTCTTGTTACTTTCTTGTGCTGCTTCAGAAGAATTCACCCTTACAGCATGCAATGGAGGTACCCAAATGCACATTTAATGAACTTGTGTGAGCTGTTGTGTGGGAAATACACGTGTGTTTCAGTGGATTTAGTTGTGTTCACTTACTGATAAAAGAACCAAGCTGTCTGGAGTTTTTTTGCCTTATTGTCATTGACTTACTGAGCCTCATCTGTTGTGAATTGGCCTCTGCAAGCAGGTAATAGGAGGGAAAGGTGATACTGCTTGGTGCCTCTACTGTCTGAGTTTTATTTATATCAAAAATTGCTAGTGCTGTACAAACAGAATGACAGTTCTCACTCCAGACAGCCTGTTCCTAGTTCAAGTGTAGGGGAGGGTGTATTTTATTTCAGAGCTGATTAAGGTGGATCAAAGGTACTGAACCTGCTTGCATGATCTAACATCATTGGTGTGTTTTTATAAAGGGCTTCCACAAATCTCTGCTTTTAACACTTTTTCATGGTATTTCTGGTGTTCTCCAGGAACTCTTGAGGATACTCATCTGCCCTTGGACCGTACTACCATGCAGGCAAACTGTGCCATATATCTGCACTGATGTTGGTCAATCCCTTTTGTGAGGGGATTTTTTCTTCTCTTAGGCTTCCAAAGCAAACAGAACTGAGAACTGTAGCCTGGCCTACATGGTCCAAAGTTACCTTCTTCCCAGCCATTTCCATTTCTGTTTTTAACTTTCAGCTGAACATTTATTATGTTCCAAGCATAGACTTTAGACTCTGACATGGTTCAGAAACTGGGGCTTAAACCTTCTCAAAGTCAGGTGATACCTCCAGATTGATCCTAGCGGACCTAGTGGGTTGTACTCTGACCAACTTTCCAGTCTTTTTGTGCAGCTCTGACAGCACAGAGCAAGTAAAGACATGTCATAGTTTGATATGAGGGGATTTCCACAGAGTCACCTCAGTGTGAAACTGAAACGAGGCAAGGGCTGAATCAAACTCTGTGACTTCAGCTGGACTTCTAAACATACAGTTTCACTTCTAAGGCTGCCAGTTATGCTTCCAAAGCAGGTATTTGCCCCCTCGCTGTTGTAAAAATTAAAACTGCACAGCAGAAACCAAGAGAAATCATTAACCATCTACTTCTCCTCATTTGGATGATGGATTTATTACCTAAATCAGAGAACAACAGAACATTTTATGTTAGAAAAGGGAAATGAATACTATTTTTCCATTTAAAAATCAAACTTATAGAGCATTTAATTTCAGCACGCTGTCTTTGGTTGTATGAGGAGCCCTCTGTGTTTCAGAATTCACTAGATCATGACATGACTAATCTTCTTCTTTTCTTGGTTTTGGAAGATCCATGTGGTTTGACTTTGACAAATGGTTCAGTCACAGCATCTACTTTCTTACAGATTTCTTTGTCTGCATTAGGTGAGGTGGAGAGGAAAACTGAATCCTCTGCGAATGAAGGGGAAGGAAATTCCCTGTGAGTTTTTTCCTATTTTTGATGACAGTGCCAGTAAAATTAATGGCAGTTTACTTCAGCTGTTTGCTTTTCAGTGCTTTCTGCCAGGATTTTGCCAATATTGTCTTGCTGTTTGCAGACAGAACCTGCATCAGACCCTGATTTTTTTTTTTTTTTTCCTCCCTCTTGGGAGAGAGTTTCCCAGTGGTGAAGTTCTGTTGTCCGTAAGAGGTTTGTGTTGTAACTTTATCCATCTCCATGGAGTCTCTCCCGGCTCTCAGTGTGTGAGAGGACTGTCCCTTGGCCAATGTCACCTGTCAGAGCATTACAGGAGCTGATGGAGCTGGGGACCACCTTGCCTGACTGTGGTTGTGATAGGTCTCAGTGGCCCAGAAGCAGCTGTGGCTGTTTAATGGGGCTGACACACGTTGTGTGCTCGCTGGTGTCATATGGCTTGTTTGGCTGGAGGAAAGAGTCACTGGGGACACAAATATGGTGAATGCTCCTCCCTCCATCTCTTTAAATCCACTTAGACTTGCAGCACAA